>JAZHYW010036346.1:0-20812 GCA_037355805.1 Ixodes ricinus
GAGTTATTACAATAAACGCTAGAGGCTGCAGCTGGCGCTAGTGTGCTGTTGCATGTTTCGAAGCAGACAGCAAGCGAGTCTCAGAAATTTCACTCTCCGGTAATGTATTCCTACGGAAAAAGCGAGGTCTGCATTTCTCGCTGCTCGATTATAGAGAGCAAATATCACGGAAATAACTTGTACGCAGCTAGGCATCACTGGAACATTTCTTAGTCACGCAGACGAAATAAATGGTCAGTTACGGCGTTTTCGTTCAGATTCATCGCATTAAAAACGGTGCTAAAACGGCTTCGTGCGTGTATCCGCTGTTTGTGCACCGTCGGACACTGTTAGCGCGAACACGGCGTCGACGCTTTCCGCAACATGGGGGATCTGCGTGCAAAACGAACGGAGGCCCATGTAGAAAACCGAGAGAGACGGCAAGAACTACGGCAGCAACACTGGCTAAGTAACTCCCGTGCTTGCAGACGATCAAAATAAATTGATCGTCGCGCAATAACATGGTCGGATTTGCAATAAATAAGTACTGTGAAGATGCTTGTGTCTGGGTTCAAATGGTTCAAAGGCATCATCGCCGCACGCTCCAAATCTTTGCAAACAGGGGAAGCCAGGAGATGGCTGGTGCCCGATAAAAACTGCCCGACCTGGGCAACAATACAAAGACATACCTGTCTGCAGCTTCCACGTGCCGTATTTTTTGCGTTCGAATGTCTTCTCCAACCGATCGTAAAGATGCGCATCATCGACGGAGTCGTTTTTGTCCAATGACGGTGGCGGCGAATATACGGCGTATATCCGCTCGCACCGGAATGCTGGCGATGACCTGTTACACACACTATCACTCGATCGTTAGTTCGCCTAGAACCGGCGCTCGTTTCCACGTACTTGCCTTGAAACGGTGGGTTTGGTGCTTGGCATCGAGCGAAGGCTTCGCCATCGCTCAGTGGTAAAGAAAAATCGCTGTAACGTGATGCAATTGCTACTTTCGCAATACCGATAAAGGTACATAGTATCCGGGATACAACCGAATATGAGCAAAGAGTTATTCAGTGTTACTTTCCATGAAAAGGACAAGATGCACGCGCTGTCCCATGGGGAATACGACAGGGAGGCTGGAAAAGTGGACTGCATGCTGTTCTGCATTCAATTTGCAACCGGAAGTCCCGTAGACACTAAGCGCCAGCTGGGCACATCAGCGTTTATATGTACATAACTCTATGCCCTATCCAATAGAAGACTTAAAAAATCCCCTGAAACGAAAAATATTTTTTGAACTTGGTACCGATTTGGGACACGCGTGTCAAAAAATTAAATTTACGCGAAAAAAAACGTCCTAGAGCGATATCGAAGGCGAGAGATGCATTTTAAATTCTGCGCGCAAAGAACATGCTTTCGTCACTTGGCTCGTCTCCCGAATGACCATCTCAGGGCGTCTGTCTCTTCCACCTCGACGTGAAGGCGGAAGGCGAGTCCACCTCTCATCCACGCGCCTAGAAATGCCAAGAGAAAAACAAGATAGTAAGCGGGCGACTGCACGTCTAAATCTAGTTTCGCGCCGTCAAGATTGAACTAAAATTTTCTTTTCGCGTAAAAAATTAATTTTTTGACACGCCTGTCCTCAACTAGACTCTTTAAAAAAAAAAAAAAACATCTTTCTTTTTCAGGGGCGCTCAGTGACCTTTTGTTTTTGCCAAGATCCCTTTCTTTCTTTCCTGGCTGTAACAAGCACCCTGCACTTCTTTTTTACATGGGGTGCTGCATCCGAGAAAGCACGCTTCATGGGAAGTGATCTTCCCCACTACAAAATTGGTTCTTTGTTAGCGAAAACAACTCCGTTGCCTCATTGGGCTCCTTTTTTCTGAGAGTCGTGGCTCGTCCCTTAACAGACTCGGAAACCAACGTCCCGGCTTCCGAGCGGACTGCGATCTGCGATGTCGACGGCGCAGTAATCTTTGCTATCTACTCTGCGGGTGAGAAATCCGAGAAGAAGTGTTGTCTCGGGCGCTTTGTGTGTTTGGGCACAATAATATTTGGTTTACGAGGTGTTGCTTTGTTTCCGTTGCCTGTAGGATTGTGAACTTTAGTTCGTTCTGGCACCAAGTTGTCGTTGTTGCTGTTTTATCAAACGTGATTGGTTTTTTATATTGGGTTTCTAATTGATACTGCTGTTCTCACATATCCAAGAAAGTTATATTTTTGTGAAACAATACTGGTATATTTAGGTTTTATCGAGATGCCAAATCTCTCCTTATGCCCCCAATCGCTCCCTGGCGATGGTACTACATAATGGGATTGTTTCAGCGCCTTGTAACTTCACCTATGACATGATATCATTATCTTCAAAAGACATTACAAATAAATACATAGCTTTGATCTGCCAAGCGTTAGCGGTTCTTCATTTTGTACCCGGCTGATTGCTTTTTTGCAAGCGCGGTGTACTACATCCTTTTCAGGTTGTTTTTTTTCTTGATTTTTTCACGCTTTCAGGTGGTTTGCGCTGGACTTGTTGTTCACTCGTCAGTGCGAAAGGAGCTCTGAGATATCAAGAGAGTTTTAGGAGATCGTACGCTGAGGACGGCGGGTTCAGCGAAACGGCGGAAGCTTAATCGCCTTACCCGAATGGAAGACACGCGATCCCGCTAGCAAAACGTAGCTCTGGATCTACTAACACTCTTCATTATTCAGCCTTGGTTTCCCAATAAAAAAACCGCATGCATTGATTTTTTTTTTTTTATAAAAGAAGAGATTAATATGGCGTCATCAAAATATATCGGTTGAGATACACGAGCGAGTAGGCACTGAAAGTGGTTTTACACAGATTCGTTCGATTTACGGTCTGAAAATTGAACTGCCCGCCCGCTTGCGTTTGTCATTTAAAGATTCGCCCCTCAAGTGAGCCGTAATAAACGATGGAGTTCTGCGTGTGTTTAGATAGAGGGAAGTCTGTCTGTCCTCATAATGGATGTCCGATGTCTCCGCTATTGGAAGCGTGCAATCATGTCTACGGCGCCACTATGTGGCACGTACCCCAGCGGCAGCATTTCGCTAAAGACATAGTGAGTACCAGCCGACCATTATTTCCAATAAACGTCAACTTACCTGGGCTCAGTGCCATGCAAAAACGTCAAAACCACCATTGGTGCTGTTTTATTTTACGCAAAATTTGGTAGTCCGGGAGCATAAGTCTCTTCCGTGGGCTGTCGAAAACAGCCCCATCATCTCAATCCCAGGGCAGACGATTTACCTCGAGCCCCGTGCTGAGGGCAAATCAATCATAAGAATAAAGGCCGTGGCGAAAAATAGTTATCCTGCAGATTTCACGAATTGCAGGCTCTGGTTAATGTAGATTTCTGCACGCCCTATTGAAAATATTTCTAAAGGGCCCGTCAGCCTTGAAGGATTATGGGACCTCACAGGCCTTCAAAACCCTTCAAAAATACCCTACAGAAAAACCCTTCAGGGATACCCCATAGAAAAACCCTTTAGCCCCACAGCCCTTCAACCAGTCAGACCCTTTAGCCCATCAACCCTTTAGACGCCCAAATGACTGTGAACCATAAACAAAAATGCAGTTCAAAACATTATTAAAACTTTATTGCAGACATTTAGTTGTACATGCATATTATAGCTCAAAAAGGCGATAAAAAGCAACGTTTGTTGAAACCCGGCGCCAGGAGCTGTAGACGAAAGAGATCATATCAAATAGGGACAACTGACTTTATCACAAAGAAAAATATCTTTCAAAGTACTCACAATGCCGCTGGGTATATTCCTGATGTACGGTAGTTCAGCTAATAAAACCGAGCAGGTGCACCTCACGGACACATACACAGTCCCAGTAAGCACGTTTAGCGAAAACCACGAACTCGCAAGCAGCACCCGTCGCCGTTGAGAAATCCCCAGCACAGTCACTGTTTCGTCCATGATGACGTCGCGCCGGCGTCTTCGGCGTATTTTTCGCTCGCTGGATGCTTCTGAAGTCGGACGGACGAAGAGGCGCAAGGAACAAGGCGGGACAGCGGCCGTCATCCACCGTTTCAGGAACCACAGTGCCATAATCCCGGTGCGCAGGCACAACATGCGGTGGGACGCTGGCCCCGACTGCCAGGTTTTGCAGCGAGTAAGCCGACACCGGTCACCATCTCCTTGAATGCGCTGAAGGCGATGGCGCTCGAGCGGTGCTGAAGGCGGCCAACGCCGAACTGGGGTTCACCTGCGGAACCAAGGAAGAAACCGCACGGATCAAAACAGACCAAGGGGCGAGCCCTCAATGCCATGGATGCTCACCTTCCTGAAGGAAATTGGTCCGCTCCAAACATCCACGCCGGCTCGTGGGCTAACCGGAACCGCCCTCGAGCAGAGAAAAATGGCTATGCTCTCGGGTGGCCTCCCACACCACTCTCTCCCGCCGACTGCTTGCTGGCCTGGCCAGCCTGGCAGCCCTGCACCCTCTCCCCATCGCCGGGCGGAGAGAGGCGCCGTGTTTGTTGCTTTTTGGGGACCGTCTCCCGTGGAGGAACCGGTTCCCGGAACGAGTCGCTCCCGCGTGCGTCCCTGTTCCTGGAAAACGCACTGCTCTCGGCTTTTTTTTAAATTATTATTCATGGCTGCACGGATTTCGCCTCGAGCGGACAGGACTGCGTTCGCCTCAAAACGCCGCTCGGCCAACACCACTCGGCCCGCGGCTCGTCAATTCTCCAAATGGGGCGGTCGCCCTCAGTGGCCTCCCTAGCGACCGAACACCCGGGCAGTGACAGACGGGTCCAGGAGCCCACTCGTATTTGATAGAAGAGCAGTAATAAAAATCTGACCGTACACAGATACGATCGGCATTCTCCAAATACTTATTTTTTTCCCGTCGCGTACAAAAGGCAGCTACGTTCTAATTCTGCGAAATGTGTTTTCTCCACCTAAGCCGTTGCCCACAGACATCTTAAGAAGCCTGAAGGTTTTCCCGACCCCATTAGAAAAGTTCTTGACAGGCTTTCAGACATTTCAAGGCATTGTAAAGGGCACTTCAGACATTTCAGGAGAGCCTCTGACGGGGCCGGCGAACCCACCAGGAAATATCGGTGCCCCCTTCAAACATCTCAGAAATTCCTGAAGTCCCCTTCACACCCTTTAAAAAATCCTGAAGTCCCATCAGAGCGATTTCAAAAGGGCGTGATTTTCATATCTGGGCAAAACTCGACTTATGAGTGCACTACCGCACCTCCCCGATCAGGCGTACGACGTGAGGGAGAGTGAATTCGTGATCGTCGAAGATAACTCACGAGTTCGAGGTTTAGTGAGCGGTGGGAGGTCGATCGGTGGCGTGATTTCGGTGAGTTCAAAATTCTTGATGGATTAACCGGCGCGTACGAAGCGTGAAGACGCGGCACTTCGGCGTGCTAAACACGTTCTTTGATCACGCCGCCTGACACCGCGAGACTTGCTTTATAGGTTGTAGCCTCTTTCATATACGGTGCTGCTTTTGCAGCATTCCACGAGTTCTCAAGTGAAGCTACGACCACGTTGCAGGAGGTTTTAATAATCTTTTCGAAGCGAATGACGGCGAACAAGCCAAAACGTGTCTTTCAGCACGCGAGTCACCCAGCCTCTTCAGCGCTTCACCCGACTGACTGTATGGTGGCGTAAGGTGAGCCGATTCAGAACACTCGGCGGCGTAATCCAGTTAATGACGGCGCCGCATGCAAATGAAATTTGCGCCCTCACGTAGCCCTGCTGCCATTTTTTCCATTGGGCACATGTGGGGTGGACTCGGCTCGGTCGGCGCCCCCTCCCAAGTGGGCGCCCGGAGCATCTGTACCCCCGCCCCCCCCCCCCCCCACCCCTGAGTTACGCCACGAGGAACACTCGTTGCCGCATCATGCGGTCAGTCGCGCTCACGGCTTGAATATCATCAATGGCCGGAAGATCAGTGTCGAAAGATCCAATTCTTAACGTGACAGGCAAGACGAAATATCCAATAGAGACGGAATGTCCAACGAGTGTGAATATCGAACGAGATGGATGATCCAACAAGACCTGAATGTAAACCGTGCCTGAACATCCAAACGAAGCCGGAAGATCCAACCATTTCTGAATGTCCACGAAGACGAAATATCCAATGCGGCAAACGTGGAGACGCACAATATTACTGCATGCTGTGCAATGCCGACCAGTTAAAACCTAAAGTAACAGTTTTACGGTAAAAATAAGTTTGCAGTACTCAGTTGAGTAGCTATGTTGCTCATGAGACTTTGCTACCTGTGAACAATCGGGCGGTGAGAGAAAGCATCCCTGAAATAAAGTTTAACTGAAATATTTTCGCAATTTTGTGACGGGTTTTAATACTAAATGTGCACTGATTCGGAAAAATATATACAGGGTGTCCCAACTAACACAAGCCAGGATTTAAAAAAAGCAGACCGCTCTATACGATGAAACCAACTGAGCCTTGCCTGTAAGCGTCTTCGCAAAAGCTGAACTATTTAATTCATGCATTTTAATTAATTTATTACGACTAATGTTTTAACTCATCCCCAGCAATCCTGGACATGCTCCTCTTGCACTACCTTGGCAATACTCAGGAAAACGCAGTAAAATGACAATTTCAGCCAAACTATTGCAGAAATCCTTTCAGTTCCCCGGGATATATATAGAGGGCACTAATATACACTTATTTAATAACTACTTGAACCTCAGGATTGTATACTTTTTCCTGGGCATACTTTTGCATGGGTCCTATGGGCAACTTTGACAAAATGTTTGAACTTCTTTTCATTAAAATGAAGAATTGTAATATTTTCGAGGATTATGATGGCTGCCTGCTCATAGCAAACGCCGCAGTTAAAAATTACTGTATTTTGATTAATACTTTTTATTCCTCGAGACTTTCCGTTTTCGGCCCGCTTTTTGCCCCTGTAGAGTTAGCACATCCATTCACCAAGAAGCTTGAGGCCTAGCTACCTTTACATAAATTAATCACAAAAAAAAATTTACGATGCGTTTGTGACAGCATGTTGACTAAGAATGTAGAGGTTATAATATGACTATATACATAATGAGGTGTTTACAATCAAACATTGTTCCCTGGATTTCAAACATAAGCAACTGTTATATAGGGTCAGGAACACGTGTATTGTATCTATTTTGCTTAGAATTCGTCTGTGTGCGTAAAGTTTTAGCTAGTTACAGCCAGAAACTGAATAAAATTATTTGAGGCGTGTATAATAGAATTATTTTCGGCGCGACGAAAGGCTGCACACTAAATCAGACACAGTACGCCACATGGCGAAACACCATAAATAAGGAGGGGAGAGAGGAGGTCCCAGCAAAACTTAGGTTTTCGGAGGAGGGGGGGGGGGGCGGAGGTGTTGTCATGTGAAATAAGGAACTGCGGATCTTTTAATTGGTTTCGGGTAGTTAAGTGATTAATTACTTCAACATTGTTCCTGCAGCACAAAAATAGCAAAATAAATCTAATTTTTACAATATGTTCACAAACACATAAGATTAAGAACCGGTGTTCTCACTACAAAAACCCACAGACGGAATCCGAGTCATGCAGCTGAAGAGTGTGTGTCTTTTCAGAGCAATGCGTGATGTATAGAGTGTTTATATTGCATCCAGTGTTTGAATGTTTGTCTATCTTGATAACGATGTGACAGATTTTTGATATGCTAAAAAGAAAACAATATAATATATTTCTGGAAAGACTATTATGGCTGTGCTAATATACATCACTCGTGCCAATTGCAACGTCTTTAATGTAGCAAGTTATAAAATTAAAATAGTTTAAAATCATTGAAAACAATCTAGCTAATTTGAGAAATCTAGGTAAAAATTACATTAGTTGTGGATAAAGCATATCGTGCTATCAAAATCGCGACTGTTTGACAATCGACAAAACTTCCAGAAGTCGCCGCCAATATCCTTCCAGACCAAATGCTTCTCCCCCGCAAAAAAGAAAATGGATTTCTGTTTTTTTTTAAGTTACCAATCTTTTTATAACATTAAGTTACTTTCACTTTTACGCGCCGTCGCTTTGCTAATCTCAGCCTTTCCAGTTCCGAAGGACCGCCTACCTGCTTGCACGTCTGCTCACTGCAGCACGTTTCGTTGGCATTGAAAGCCGGTGAATCGGTAATGAGTTTTAGTATTTCGTAAACAAGCGAACGCAAGCGCTGCGTGTTTGCCTTAGCTTTGCGTGTTCCAGACTACGCGTACGCGGAGGCCGAAATGTCGGTCATGGATTGGTGCATGGCGATAACGCGCATGCGCAACGTGGAACACGCAACTCCAGTGCAAATACAAACGCACTGCGTTTGATTCTATGCGCAATGCTAAAACGCTCTAATAAGCTACAATCCCACACCGACTACAGCACGTTTTGGGACAGTGAGCAGTGTTGTTTGGCTTCGGCAATGACATTTCGCGAGCCATGATAGCGGGCAGGTCCGCCGTGCCCGCTGAGCAGGAAAATCGAGGGACCCTCACTAGAGCGCTTCCCGTGTCCGCCGCGGGAGGGCGAGCAAGAAGCTGAGATGCGAATACCAGCCTGTTTGTCGTCTGCACACTGGTTTATAGCTCGCTCTAGCTTCCCAGAGTTTCTGAACGCGAACGCTAACAAGAGGCTAACGGTGAGCGAGATAATCGCGATAATCTAATACTTTTACACGGAAATGAGATGAACAATGGCCACCTGGGAGCAATGCTCTAACAAGCCAATGCGCAGATCTCGACGACCGTCCGGTATACGTCATAGGAAATGCGCAGCGTGCCGTTTATAGACTATTTTTGTTTTAACTTTACCACCGCAGACTTTAGCTCTGAAACAAACTGACGCAAATCTTCTTGCGAAACTACGTTCGCGCTTACCTGTAGGTATTTAGTACGTTCGGAAACCGAATTTTGTGAGGCACGCCAGATGTATTGGTCCTTACGGCATCACTCTGTACATACTTGGGTCCCACTATAGTGCCATGTAAGCTTGTATAAAAGTGTATACACTTCGGCGCGGTCTTATTGCACGGCCCCTTGAAGATCCAAAGATAGGGGCGAATAAAGACTTAAATAATACGCGAAAGCACGATTGCGCTCAGTCAACCCAAAGCCGCAGTCACGCAGTTCACACATTACTCAGAAGAAATTATGGCGAAATTATTTCTTCGGTCACGCCCAAAGCATTTTCGAATCGTTTTGCTTCGAACTATGTCTCCAGACAGTTTTTGTAGGACCAATATGATTGGACCGTCATATACAAGGAAGGACCATGCCTCAGACAGTGTCTCCAGCAAACTGTCTTTTTTGTATGCTGTATTAGCGGTGCGTCCTCATTTTAGAACCCGAATGTGCAGAGCCAAAACACATCGAGGACACCCGATACCGATCCGGAGGAAACCTTTAACCGATTACTCAGCAAAGCAAAACAAACAGTCGGGTTTTGTAGAACGCTCCTAGCCGGAGCTTGCTCAGAAAAAGAGTTTCCAGCACAGGGTCGCTCAGACAAACAAAAGCCACGTTCCAACCTTTATTGTTGGGATAAGTGGAGCGGAAGAACTCAACGGCCTCAATATTTCCATGGTCGGGATTCAAAGGCTATTGTGTTGATGCACTTGCGTACAGGCACACATGGCGAACTGGTTCATTGAAACAATTTACAAGCACAGGTTAAAGTTCATCGGCCAAGTACGTCTGGCTCGCCTGCCAACACCGACCTGCTAAAGAACCATAAGCCAGGTTGAAACCTGCTAGTATTTCATACAAAAGGCGGCCTTTAGAAACTGTGCAAGTCGTTTTTCTTTCTTGTAGGCCGTTCCAGTTTCATTGGTCGTGCAATATTCAAACATGCCTCGATCTCACTGACCTTGGGACACAGAATCTGTGGAGCTTGCATTAAACTTATCATATGAAGCTTTGGGTGGTTTCGCACGCGTTGAACACACAATACAAACTTGTGTTCTCTAACTACATCAGCACATTCGGCACAATTTAAATCTTATTTGCAGCCAATAGGCACATTTTGTAGTAAGGAGGACTCTTGCAATTCTTAACACCGATGTCGGAAACCTAAATAAAAGCTTTTTTTACATCAATTTTGTGGAGCCCACATCCATTCACGACACATCTTTTGAGTTGAATAAACGTTGCCCTACCGAAAAAAAACAGTTTAAGGTGGATTATGGAACAGGAAAATCTAACTGGATTTCTAGCTGGAAACCTGAAATCCAGTTTGAAGACAATGGCCTGCAAACTGGAATTCAGGTTTCCAGCAAGAAATCCAGTTAGATTTTCCTGTTCCATAATCCACCTTAAACTGTTTTTTAGGTAGGAGTACCTTAAGCCTATCTGATGAAAAGAAATTCTAACTTCATAAAAGCATGATTATGCCAGACTAGTTTCCATCTCAAATAACACTGATAAAGGTACTCTATTTCAGTTATTTTGGTAGTAAAGTGGTATCTCGCCAATAAATTTGATCTAGGGTATTCGCTACTCTTTAGACCGACACGCGGGCTTGACGTCACGGAGCTGTGGCGGCGCTGCGATCGCGCCGGAGCCGGGGGTGTTGGCAAAAGCGCGCACGTTTCGCATGGGCGTCATAGCATTTCAGCAAGCGGCGAAGCTGTGTTGCCGTTAATTGCACCGAATTGTACAAGAACAAAAAATTGACCGCATCTCCACGTGGTGAATGATGTTGGTTGGGGCGAAGCTCTGGCGGTGCTTGTCTGCGTAGACGCTGAGCCGCAGCATGCCGAGCCTTTCGTTCGTTTTCATCCATGTCAGAAAGAGAATGTGTGGTATGGAACGTGGTTATATACGCCTTTCAGCATTTGACCGCAGTGCCCTCTCGTCTATAAACGTTGAGCCAATGCATGCAAAGTTTAACGCGATTATATACGCATTTGACCGCAGCGCCCTCTCCTGTATAGACGTTGAGCGGCTACATGCAACGTTTCATCCATGACAGAAACCCAATGTCTTGAGTTACTACCACATCTCAGAGCCCCCTACTCGTCCTGTCACTGCGCAAACAGATTTCAACATTTTTTTTATCATTTTTCATCTTTGTTTCTTTTTTTTTTTGCCCTACACAAGCACGTGAGCTCACGAGCTCGTAACTTTTTTATCATTTTTTTTTCTTTTTTTTGCCCTACACGAGCACGTGCAGCATGTGCTCACGTGCTCGTGAGCAACCGTCGATCTACGGGCGACGAGCATGCAGCGCCGACGCCGTTTTTAGGGCGATGGCGCGGTTTTAGGGGCGAAGGCTACGCCCTAAAACAGCGAGTGAGTTTCCACAAGTTCTGGCAGACTCTGAAAGGCATAGCAGGTGGATATCCGTGGATCGAAAAGAATGGTCGCCTGCGTAACGACCGCTTTGTGGCAAACTACTTTCCTGAGGTGCAAGTGCGGCTTCCATTTCAATCTCCGTCGAGGCTTGCCCTTGCAGAGAAATCGTTGTCTGATCAGACGCACCCGGATTTTGTTCCACGTGGTGTTCGCGCACAGCATCGGCAAACGCTCGTCAGGCTCGCTGCGTGTGCTGCAGAAGCGGATCGGCGACAGAACGGCAGTTTCGTGGGCGTTATCAGAAAAAAGTAACGAAATACGTTATTCGTTACTTGCACAGCAATACGGGCACGCGTTACTGAGCTGCGTTACTAATGAATACAAAGGCGGACAGCGCTACCATCGAGCAAAAGTAACGCACATTTCTAGTTACTTTGTGTATACATTAACGTCTAACATTTCCCCGGTTTTGACGATACCAGGTCATATATCAAGAACGTTAGATTCGGTCCGCAGAAACTGAACATAATTGCTATCTCTTTGAACGGTTTCACACTAAGTACTCACGAAAAAACGCCAAAACATGGCGTGACGCCTAAAACACGGAATGATGAAGTGTAATTTATTTAAGACCTGGGAAACAGTAACGAGTAAACGTAACTACGTTACTTGGCTTAAGTAACATAAGTACGTTCGTTGCTACCCGTCGCTGTATTATTGAAACCGTAACGGTAGGTTTACTGGACGTGCGCTGAAAAAAGTAATGCGTGTACAGCCACAGCGTGCATGCGCGTGTTACCGCCGGACGATCCAGAACGTGCAGCAGCGTTACCGCTTGCTCGTATGGCGGTCGCCGGGGACAGGGAAAGTATCGTACCTCGACGTGAAGATCGCTGTGCGTAATTGACAGTTTAATTGTGAATACGACACTGGCGCAGACCACAGTCTGCGGGAATCCCGACCAGCAGTGCGAAAATCGACTCAGAAGTAATCGGCAGGCTTGCAGAGATTCAGGCCGCACCGTGTCGGCCGTGAACTCGATAAGTCGGCTGAAAAACCGGCCTATGAACGACGACTTAAGCCAACTACGTCTGGTGCTTGCGACGGCGTTCAGGCGTGCAGTTGCCTACGGCGTACGGATCCACTCCATACAAAAGTTCTAAAATATTCATGAATGCTCCACTATTCGTGTGTATACGTTTAATTGGAGCAAAATAATTTAAGTAAAAATGAAGGTGTGTTATGCTATCCGGGGGACATAATCTAAAGAGTGAATCGTCACGATAACTAAAAAATTAGATAAAATGTCGCTAACTAATTTTTTCAATTTGGAATAATAAACATGGTTCCAAATAGAATCCTGTAGAGCATCATCGAAAACCACTACTGCTGTCACTTTCAGAGTGAGTGGAAGCACGTGGGAAGCACGTATGTGCGCCACAGTTACTACTTGTGCAACAGGCGCAAGGCTGGCGGTTCGCAAACACGGACGACAATCTTGTCATTTGCCTTTTCGGACCGCCAGCCTTGCGGCGGTCCGCATTTTCGGACCAGGCGACAAAACGACCACCTTCGACACCCTGTTCTGCAAAGTGGGCGTCGCCGTATGCTGCGACATCGGGTTCCCGTCTTTTGCCGAGCTCTACGAGCGGCTTGGCTGCAAGTTGCTGGTGTACCCGGCAGCGTTCTTTATGTATTCCGGTTAACGGTACTGGGAACTGGCGTCGAGGGCTAGGGTGTCCGACAACCAGGTCTACGTGGCGTCCGTGTCGCCCTCGAGGGACGAAACGGCCTACTACGTCGTCTGGGGACACAGCATGCTGGTCGATCCCACTGGCAAGGTGGTCCGATCGGCTGGGGTTGGCGAACAGATCGTGCTTGCCGATGTCGATATAGATTATCTGGATTCGGTGAGGGACCAGCTGCTTCGCGCAAAACATAGAAGGAACGACCTGTACGAAGTAGACTCTAAAAACAAAACGTGCCAACTAGCTCCTTTTAGGGTTCTTTCGTTTGTCCAATGGGCGGCACACTTAAATGTGCAGAAAAGAACCCACATAAAGGGTTCTTTCTCATCAACTCTATTTCGGGGTTCTTTTCGGATCATTTATTGGTTCTTCTTAATGAAACCTATTTTGGGTTCTTTTCAGAACGCTTCTTGGTTCTTTTTAATGAACCCTATTTCGGGGTTCTTCTTGGATCCTTTTTCGGTTCTTCCTAATCAACCTTTTTTCGGTTTTTTCCAGAACCCTTTCTGGTGCTCTTAATGAACCCTATTTCGGGTTTTTACCGGAACACTTTTTGGTGCTCTTATTGAACCCTTTTCAGGGTTTTTCCAGATCCCTTCTTGGTGCTTCTAATGAACCCTACTTCAGAGTGCTATTCGTATCCTTTATTGATTCTTCTTAATGAACCTTATTCGGCTTCTTTCCAGAACCCTTCTTCGTGCCCTTAATGAAGCTTATTTCGAGGTTCTTTACGGATCCTTCTTCGGTTCTTTATGAACCTTATTTCAGGTTCTTTTCGGTACACTTCTTTGTTCTTTCAATGAATCCTATATTAGTTCTTTAGGTTATCTTTACGTAATGTTTAGTGAACGATATTTTGTAGTTTTACCCATCTTTTATGAAAAATCTGATTTTTTTCTTTTCACATTCCTAGTTGGTTTTAACTAAATCGTATTTTGTATTTCTTCCTCCATAAATTATATTTTTTCTACCAACCAAAATGTCTTGTAGATTTTTTTAATCGCTAGCACTGGGCCTTTCCGACGTGTTGAGAAACATCAGTCTGGCCAGTGTCAAGACACTGCATTCCCATACATAATTAACCAGGTGACAGGCAGGAAAGTAAAGATAATGTCCATTCATATACTTTATTAGGGTCGCAAAATTTATTCTTCTGTTCGAGTGATGGTTTCTTCAGAAAAAACAAAAAGGTGGGGGGAGGTATGTACACCCCTCCTGTTTTTCTGGAGGCACCCCCTTAATCCACCTTTTGGCGAATATATGCTGCCACCTAGACACGCGATGGGTTCGAGACTAAGTGGCTAGGAAACAACGCGCGCGCAAGGCCTCTCCGCACGTTCGACACCCAATACATCAGCCACATCTTGTTCGTCCATTGAGCCGCTGTGACCAAGATCAAGCCTATATACGGCTCTCCCAATCTCGCCTTTGTCTTCATGGTGGGTTATCTTCTGCTTCGAAGTCGACACAAAGAAACCATCTTCCCACTCTGCTCGGCAAGAAGCAAGAGAAAGACTACTAAAACCATTTACTCTCGAACCGATGTTTCTACAAAAGGCCCATTCGCAACGACTCCTCTATTCTCAATGCCGGCACCCCTCCAAACTCCCTCCCCCTAAACATTTAGACCCCCCCCCCCCCCATTTTAATTCCTGGGGAACCCCTTGTTGGTCGGAAAACAGATCGGGCCCGCGGGCCGGGCTTTGGAGACGAAGGTGGTCAAGAGGACACTCTAGGCCACAAGGAATGTCAACCAGCAATTGAATTTGATTCCCGGAATTGTGATTAGTGTCCGTTTCTGTATGGTGTCATAGTCGACCAATTCTTGCTTGCCCGTTTTGACCTCATCGGATACATCACTCCGTATACAGCGCAGCGAACATGCTAAGATTTTTTTCTTTTAAGGCGCATCTCTTAGGCGCCCGTTTCCACGTATAGCGGCGTCGCTGTCGGCGTAACCGCCCCGCTAAATTTAGCAGGAAATTGAATTGGTGTTGAGGTCACGTGACGTCAATTTTGTCCGCTAAATCTAGCAATGAAACTAAATTTGTTAATGAGTGACATGACACGAAGTCATGTGACGTAATTTTCTCCAATAAATTTAGCTTGGAAACTGAATTGGTGCTAGGGTCACGTGGAGTCAATTTTCCAGCTATATTTAGCGGGGAAACTGGGAGGAGGGGAGGGTATGGATGAGGAGGAGGTTAGGGTACGGAGGTGGAGGATGGGAGGGTATGCAAGTGGAGGAGGGAAGGGTACGGAGGGAGGAGAAGGAAGGGAGAGGACGAGGACGAAAGGAAGAGCAGGGGAGAGGCGTATGAGGAGAGGAGGGTAGGAGGAGGAGGGAGGTACGAGGACGAGCAGGGCATACCTCTCCGTACCCTCCCGTCCTCCTCCTCCTCAAGAGCTGCGCTCTAAATTCCCATTAGAGATATGTGTAAACGGCTTTCATTTTTTTAATTGCGTTTAACTTATCGAGTGCTGGTTTTGCGGTTTATGTTATAAAACAACCGAGTCAGGCAAAAGAGTGTATCAGGACGTCATTTGATAAAACAATCGAACCTATTTTTGTAGGCCTTATTGTACGCATTCTTGTGTGGAGCATTTATGCAAACATTTCGTCACATAATAGCCTACACAAAATGTCCTGTGGCAATCTCAAAAGGCTGAAATATCTTATTAGGACCCGAAAGAGATGTAGTTATCAAATTGAGCTCGACGCCAGTGTTTGGAGCTTTTGTCGCTCATGAGTAGGGTTCTGTGCTTTCGGTAAGTACCGCGAAACCACAAGAAATAACCCTCGAGCTGGTTTTTATCAAATCGGGGAATCAGAAAACAAAAAACCAAATTCCTTGTACATGAAAACACCCAAGATTCATGGAAAGAAAACCTGTATTACAGCTTTATTTTGTTTTGAGGGCCACACTCAACTGTCCGCGAGGTTGCAACTCCTTTGGACTCATTATCGCCTTTCTTTCCCTTATCGCTACCGGATTCATGCTCATGCTCCCTTAAAAATAAAATAATCAAGACCTTTTTTTTCAACGTAGGTTTTGATAATTATTTATATTTTTTCGCAAGTCAGCCTGATCAACCTCCTGAGCGCCGCCCAGCTAGTTAAAGTTTTGATTGCTTCCAGCACGTCTCCACGCTCATACAACTAAGATCGCCCTATTGAAAAAACCAGCAAGAAAATCTAACTGGTCAAGCTGGTAACTAATCTAATCAAACTGGTCAATGTGGTAGACAAGCTGGTTTAACTGGCAATCAAGCTTGTTTAAGCTGGGCAACCTAGAATTTGAGCTGGTCAGACTGGTTTAAGTAAAAGCCAGCATCGTATAACTAGAATCTTGTTTTAGATTCAATATTGTGTAGCCAGTCTGGTCCAAAACTGGTAAAACTGGTCAACCTGGATTTCCATGGAGCCAATGTGTTCAAGCTGGGAGACAACTGGTCGTGGTAGACAAGCTGGGCGAACTCCTAATCGTGGAAGTCAAGCTGGTTTTGCTGGGAGTGCGCACGCCAAGGTCGGCTAGAAATGGAGGAACTGGCATTACTGGGAGAGCACGCGCCAAGGTCGGCTTGGGCTGGGACGAGGCCATGTCCTGTTCTTTGTCCACTGGTTTTTGGTAGGCGACCGGCGCTTCAGGTGCGCTGCGAGCTGCCTTTGTGTGCGAGAAAAGAGAGAGAGAGAGTGGTAGGAACGGAGAATTTGAGGCACGTTTGGCTAGCTTAAGTAGATTTTCGAAGGGACGGCTGTGTGCGCGTTGTTTGGAGACTACTTGAACGACGGGGCCAGCGAAGCGGGTTTTGAGGAGACAGCAAGCGGCAGTCCGTTCAGCGCGGGAAGAAGTCTGACGCCCCGACTGAGGCGTCGCTTCGTGTCTTCGATCGTGTGTGAGCTCGTGAATGATGGTGGGGCCGAGGAGTATCGCCAATGGCATCCAAGCCACACGGATTTCCTCGCCTCTGCGGACCACGCAAGAGGCCGTTTCGCCCCCATCACTGGCGGGACCCAGGTTTGCTTCTCTCATCTGTGTAGTATTTTCTATTGCTATTGCCTGTTTTTGGCGTGTGTGTAGTATTTTTCGTGTTGAGAGATAAGAATCTAGTTTTAATAACATTGTTTGTCTTGCACCGCGAGAACCACTGTCTGTGCGTCGGTTAGTACTGTGTCAGCGCCGAGGATATGTAGCATCCGAGCTCATGTGAGCAGGCCGCAAGTACGAAAATAATAAATTGGATGCCGAGTTGGCTTTTCAGAATAGCTTGACTTGTTTATCCTGTGTATTAATTTAAACAGGTTAAACTGGTTGGGAAGTCCACCAGCATGACCAGTTTAACTCAGCATGACCAGCATGCCAAACTGGGCATGCTGGGGCAATAACCCAGCTTGAAGCTGGGACCAGATCAACCAGCATGACCAGTATGACCAACAGCATGACCACATGCCGAACTGGGCATGCTGGGGCAATAACCCAGCTTGAAGCTGGGACCAGCTTGAGCTGTGTTTTTTCAATAGGGCCATGCTCCCGGAAACATTCGCGTGACCCGAATAATCGAAAGACATCCCCTTACCGACGAGAAGAAGAAACGGGACGTGAGGTTCCAAAGCAAGAACCATGCCTCGCGGACAGTTCGTCTGGGGCGGTGTTTTGTGTCAAACTAAAACTGTAGATAGGAATTTTCTTCTCGCAAACCTTGAGTTTTTTTTTATTCAAGGACACCTCAAATTCAGAGTTTTTGTGTGTTTTTTTTTCGATTTTGATAAATCCCACGCGGAGCTACCTTTTGTGGTTTATCGAGGATTTACCGAAAACACTAAACCCTAGTGTTAGGTATTGCGAAGTGGGCACAAAGTTAAATCAAAATTCCGTCATATCCCGCTTCGAAGCGGGAGATATCGCAATTAGGACTTGAATTACGACACTTTATGTAGTTAAGTACTAAAAACATCTCTCTGCCATTTATATTTACGTTTTGACAAAGATCCAACACGCAATGAGGTGGGCAGCGGGGTTTCATGGCTAAATAAACATGCTAACAACCTTCACTCTCCGTACATCCCCCCCCCTTTTTTTTAATCATGGGGCCCCCTTCTGGGGCTCCTCTGGATCCGCCCCTACTGTGACCGCTCGCCGCGGCCGCCCGATACAAAATGGCCAAGCGGCTTCCTCGACGCATATAGTAGAAAGTCTCACGTGATTTCTCCCACAGACTCCTTAAAACAATTTGACGGGTGTCGTGATTTAACGGAGAGGCTTGGGACAAGACCCCACAGGCTCTGAAAAAGCTATGGCGGGTCTTTAACACCTTTCAGAAATTCTTGAAGGGTACGTCAGGCTCCTCAGAAATCTTCGACGGAGAACTCAAGCTCCTCAAAAATGTTTAAAGGGTACGTCAACATATTACAGAAATCCTCGTGGGCCCCATAGACGGTTTCTGAATAGGGATGTTTCGACTTTTTTTTAAGATGTGCCTCTACGCGGCTAGGATTTTTAGAATCGTGATGAAACCAAGTAGCACTTCTGACCTCATTGAAAAATGGAGATGAATTACCCGTGATGTTCTGTACAGACGTATTTTTTTCGAAGTAGTTTACAGGCACTTTTTCATATATTTTTAAGAATAACTTTCTTCGTCCTTGAACGTTTTTTTTTTCATTTTTATAACCTTTGGGTTTCTGTGATAATCTTGTTTTTTGTTGTTATCCTTTCTAGTTATATTTTCTTGATGTTTTTTTTTTGTTTGCCATTTACTATATACTTCCTCGTCAGCCCACTCATGTCGCCATCTGGTTCGTGAACACGGCACTGGTATTTTGATTCCATCCTGTTATTAATCAACTTGACTTATCATCCCTCCCGTTATTATTGCCCCGTTAAAAAAACATAAAAAAGACATTTATTTTGCGGTGGAACTGTTAGTACTTGGGCGAAAATACTCCGTTCGAAGTATATTCGCCAGATGTGTCACTTTAATTCCAATACGGTTTCACTTTGAAAACATGTTACGGCGGATGTCAACTGAAAGAAGCACACTATAACACCGGTCCTCGATTTCAAAGCGGATCGATGTGCCTTCAATATTTTGCGATGCTGTCTTGATCCATTAAGGGTCATGTGTAGCCAGTGCGATTCCCTAGACTGCTCAACCTGGGTCCTAAAGCAGCGGTCTCAGTGCTATTTCATCATAGAAAATACAGCATGCAGATACTGCCCGAGGCGTGTGTCTTGCTTGCATGATGGTCCTACCAAGTAGGTCCTACAAAAACTGCCGGCAGACGTCTTCGAAGCAGGCATGTGCATGAAGGAAACATGTTTCAAACATTCTTGAGGCGCGTCCGTAAATAATGGACATTTATTTTGTGATTATTAAAAACCAAGCGTGTTGTTATGATTTGATTTTCACACGAAAGAATAACCAAGTTGTACAGAGCACAGAACATGAGATCTTTCACGTGAATTCTGTGTGTGGAAAATTAGGTCCAAAGCTTAGAAACATGCATCACGTCGGTGTTTTTGGTTTGGAGTCTGAAAAGATTAGCTTCGAGGAAGTGTCTTCGTCAGTGAGAGTGATGGAGAAGTATTGTTGCAAACCGCACCCTAGCCAATTTCTCAATGACTTCCCTCCCGAATCTGTTCTTGTGCACCCCGTCCCCCCTCTCCTAGGATTCTGGTGTCGCGAAAGCAAGGTTTGCAGTTGTCATACGTAAGGCCATGAACAACGATGGTGTGAAAGGACTCATCAGAGGTCTTTGAAGCCTCCAGGTTACATTCCGTGAGTCGGTGGGTGACATATCGGCCTGCTTGACTGGTGTAGTGCCACCGCAACTCAGCGGGATCGAGTAAACCTTTTTCTTTCGAACGTTTTCGAACTAACGAACTTCTTGGCGTGTGTAACATTGCAGCCCTCTGGAACGTCGCCCATATTTACCGAGATATCAACATGGACGAGATATCTTGTAAGGTGCGCAGACTGTTGTGCACAAGAAGGATCAGCGCAAAACGGCCCTTCTTTTTCCGAAGAAGCCACTAAAGTCTGGGCCTGAAAATGCATCTTTCAAGGATGGAACCGAGGAGGTCGGCTGGAAACCCTGGAGTCAAAGATGTCGTGTTCTCTGCTCCCTCCTATTTGTTTATTCTATCCAGTCAGATTCTGCGCATGCGTTCAACCTGACCTTTTCTTCTCGCTATCAGCATTTTCGAAAGGTACCGTCCTGCACGACCGACAGTGGAGAGTTTAGTTGTTCCAAAGACCCCGATAACGATGCCGGATACTCTACCGTCGCCTTTGCGCATGCATTGTACCGGTATAGGATGTATGGCAGGCACCAGAACGATCTACTTAAACTCTCTATTTCAGCACCGCTGTCCTCGCTCGTATTACCGTATTTTCCGGGCTATATTGCGCGGACTATACATGTTCTAAGTTGAAATTATAGGCTGTGCGGACTTATAGGATTTTTGTTTGTCGATATCGTTGAGTATGACGAGACGAGACGAATTATGTGAATAAAAGAGCGTGTTAATGATGATTTATGTATACTATAGGCTTCTTTGTAAGCTAAGAAAGCAGACATTTGTCAAGGCGTGCCGTCTATGAGAAGATTTTTAAGGGGGATCGTGGGCCGACTGGGCTAGTACACATCCAGCTCAGAACACGTGGAGCGAAAGCTCGCGCTGCAGAACCCGGGATCCTAGGCTCAATCCCCACCGCTGCCCATTTCGATCTGGATGAGCATCGTACCGGCGTGCGTTCGTGTTTCACTACTGCGTGATGCACGT
>JAZHYW010036351.1:0-45370 GCA_037355805.1 Ixodes ricinus
ACAGGCCAGTGAGTTTCTTCTTTGCCCTGCAGATCGTCCAGTCGTCAGTACTTGCTCAGTCAAGTGGCATTGCAGCTTCTATGCTGTTCACTTTTCCCGAGATTCACGCTGAAGCAGCAGAATCCTCGTGACCCTTCACCCAGACTGTTCGCCATGTGCTGATCGCTACGAGACCACGTGCCTCCTGCCCGATCACCTGATTGGAACCTTCGAAATGACAATGACGACACCAACTTCCGGAATCGATGCTTCAAGACCACCGCTGCGGCCGTTCGTCTTCAGTGGGCTTGGTGGCAGCATGATGGACAGGCCACTGAGTTTCTTCTTCTTTGCCCTGCAGGCCAGGGTCTATTTGGGAACCTTATTCTCTTAGGTCCGAGAACCGACTTTCGTTGCACTGCTACGTTGCCCACTGCATATTGTTACCACCTTGTTCTCCCTTGTTAGATTGGCTTAGAGTTTGTTTAACCCTGCTCAATCTTAGCGGCGATGTTGAGATGAACCCAGGTCCTGATGAAGATATTCAGGCTCTTCTTAAGTAAATCCTGGAAGGGCAAGCAAAATTGCTGCCGACATTACCCAAATAAAATGTATTCAGGCATCTCTGGGAGACTAAACTTCGTGGTTTTCGAGGCCAAGCCTTACTATTATTGATTTCAATTTATCACAACTACCGGCTCTTGATAACAAGTTGTGGTGTCTTGAAGATAGAATTGTTGCTCTTGAGGTTACCGTTGCCCAGCTGACAGATAAGAACGAAGACCAGGAAAATTGTTCTCGTAGGAACAATCTGATTTTGTATGTGTTAAAGGAAGCTGATAATGAATCGCCCACGTCTGTACTTAACTGTGTCACCAATATTTTGTCCTCCAAGCTTTCGGTTACCTGTGGCGGCTTTGAACGCTGTCACCGTCTTGGTTTCTAATATTGAGGGTAAAATTAGGAATATTTTTTTATCGGTAATTGACCACTGGGACGAAACTTTAATTTTTAAAAACACGAAATCTAGAGGGTACCGTTTGTTCATTAACGAGGACTTCTCTCCACGCGTGCGTAACATTTCGTAGGCAGCTTTGGCATGGAACGGCCGAGTTCAGACGGAACGGTACAAAAGTTTTTGTACGTCATGACTATGCACTTGTAAATAATGGTCGGTACAAATGGGACGCGTCAAATATTTGCATTGTGAAATCTTCTCTTCTAATTACTTCTACGCTCGCTGAATGACATGCGCAGAATAAGCTGTTTTTCTTGTTAAACTTAATGCCAGAAGCCTTTTCCCGAAGTCAACTGAATTCGCTTGCATTGCTCCTTCTTATTGCCCCCTATGTCCATACCTGTGCTACTGAAACCTGGTTGCACGACTCTATACTTGACTGCGAATTTACTCCCTTACCTATGATGTGGTGCAATGTTAAAGGTCGTCTGGAAGGGGTGGTGGCGTAGGATTATTTTTTAGGTCTGGTGTCCGCTTCACTGTACTTCCTTCCTTGGTAAATACAGAGTCACTATGGTGCAAGGTGCAAGTCGATAAGTTTATCAATGTTATTGGATCTATTTACAGAGCTTTCGGTTCTTCCCCCCAAAGTGCTTTATGATATCCATGATTACATATTGAAACCTAACCTTATATACTACAAACTCATCCTTACGGAAAATTTTAACTGCCTGGCATAAATTGAAGTACGTTAATGGTGGGCAGCCGTGACAAACAGCAGTGTAATGCTCTTGTTGATATCGCTATGTCGTTTGATCTCGATCAAGTAGTACATCAGTGTATTAGGGATAATTTAATTCTTGATCTCGTTCTCCTTTGTCATAGCATTACTTTGTCTGGTATTGAGTGTTCTGAAGTAAGGGGTCTATCAGATCAAGTCGTTTTTTTTGTGACGCTTAATATTCGTGTACTGCATACAAATCACAAAATTGTCTTTTTCTGAAATGTTTAAAAGCAGATGACGTGTCCATTCTTGATTTTCTTAAGATTTTATTTTGATGATTTTTTTTTTGCTTTAAGTAGTGACTGTGACGTTGACGTGTTACTCAGCCAATTGTGGACGTTAGTCAGTGACTGCATTTTGAAGTTTGTTTCAGTCAAAAGTAAAAAAAAAACGAATCTGGCAGCATCCTTGGATAACTAGGGAAGTGTTACAATTATCACGCCGCGTTAAGAGAAATATGAAACTAAAGCATAATGTTGACCCAGTGGATGTAAACCGTTTCGAATGTTTGAGGAAAACTCTTGAAGAAAAGATGGCTGCCGCAAAGGAGGTTTATTTTGATGTAACACGGACTCAATTTATGAAGTCAAATCGAGCAATGTTTGGAAGTCCATCCTACTCGGAGATGAAACACCTCGTAATTTTATTATTCAGGATAAAAGTGTTTATGACCCTCCTGATATTTTGAATAGCTTTAATGCATATTTTGCGTCTGTTTTTATTCTGGATAACGGCTGCGAACCTAGTTTTTGTCCCACTATATCATGTCCACCGTTAAGAGACATTCAGAGGTTATCCCACTGGTGTATTTGATTTGCTCCTGAACCTCGACTGTAAAAAGCGTTCAGGCCCGGATAATATTCCAAATTATTTTCTGCATCGTTACTCCGTCTGGACATCGAGATATTTAACTATAATTTTCCAAAAGTCTTTTTCATCCGGAATTGTTCCTCTACTTTGGAAATCAGCAAGAATAGTTCCCATTTTCAAATCCGGTAATAAGCAGAGTCTTCTGAATTATAGACCAATTTTTCTTACGTCCTCTTGCAGCAAACTCCTCGAACACATAGTGTGGAAGCATATCTCCAACTATCTTGAAAATAATTCTTTATTCTGTCCTCACCAACTACGGTTTTCGTCGCCTTTCTCAACCAGCATGCAGCTTCTGGAATTTACTCATGACGTTGATTCAACATTAGAAAAAAAGAGGACAAGTTGACGCTATTTTTATTGACTATTCGAAGGCGTTTAATAGAGTCTCCCACCCCAAGCTTCTTTTAAAGTTAAAGTCATTCTTTAAATCTCCCTTCTGCTTGACTGGTTTTCAGACTATTTGAATTGCAGGTCTCAGTTTTATTTCATTTGCGAATGCCTTCTCTTCAGAAGTTTCGGTTAGCTCAGGTGTACTTCAGGGTTTGGTGTTAGGGCCTCTTTTATTTATTTTATATATAAATTATGTCGTAGAATACATACCCGTTCAAATTCGTCTTTATGCAGATGACTGCATTCTGTACAATGACATTTCATCTCCTAATCGTCAACTGTTACTTAACAAATCATTTATTCGTTTTTTTTAAATTAGAGCAAGAAATGGGAAATAGAAAATTATCTTGGATAACACAGTGTTTATGAGATTTACGAATATAAGACTCCCTTTTAGATTTTTATCTATGGCATCGATGATGTCAATTTAAATGAAGTTACGGAGTTCAAATATTTAGGTGTTTTCTTCACGTCCAACCTCAAAAAAGACAAGCACGTCGGCTTTATTTGTTCTCGCGCCCTTAAAAAAATAGGTTATGTTAAACGTACTCTTAAATGCTCCACTAAAAAGGTTAAACTCTGTGCTTATGAGACCCATGCTAGGTCCATCTTGGAGTATGGATCTGTTGCGTGGGATGCTTATTTTAAGAAAAGACATTAATCAAATTGAATCTATCCAGGCCAAGGCTGTAAGGTTTAATTTAAATAGGTATGACCGTAATTTTTCGCCCTCCTCGGCTGTTTCATCTCTGGGGCTGCAGACTTTGTCTAGAAGGCGAATATTTGATAGAATTAAAATGTGTCACAGAATTGCTAATGATGACTGTGGAATAGAGCGAAGTAAATATATTTCATTCTCTATTGGTACACGCACTCAGACGATCTCATTCATGAAACATTGTTCCTTTACAGTCTCAGTAACTACTTTAAATATTCGTGTTTTGCACATAGTATTGAAATTTGGAATACTCTTGATAGGAAATTACGTACACTTCCCTATGGGATTATATTAGCGCGGTTCTGCCTATTCTTTTCAGGAACGGCATAACGTCATCGTTTTCATTTCTGTTATGTTCAAGGGCATATTGTATTGTTTGAATGTTAATTTCGGCAATTGAAAGTCGCTTCATTTTACCACGAACTGCCGATAGACCCCACACAAAGTCTTGAAAACGGCCATCATAAAGAAATTAGTAGATCTAAAAAAAAGCGGCAAAATAACCAAAGGAGGTTTTTAACGCCATAGAAACCATCCCACTCCAAACCAGGTCGCTTCTATCTCCTTCCAAAATACACATGGTCAACAACCCCGGGCGACCCATAGTGTCAGGAATAGGTACAGTCACCGAACGCATCTCGAGTCTTGTTGATACACTGACCAAGGACATTCCTCCAACTTTCCCTTCGTTTGTTGAGGACACCAGGCACTTCCTGCAGAAAATTGCCACACTAGGCATTCCGGATAACGCTTTTCTCGTAACCCCTGATGTGGCTTCCCTATATACAAATATACCCCACCAGAGACGGAATCGCGGCAGTGATCGAAGCGCTGAACACGCGCATCAGGCACTTGACATCGAGGGCGTCCTTACTGATTCTGATGAAGCTGGTTTTGGAAAACAGTCACATTAAATTTGAGAATAGGCACCTTCTGCAGACCAACGGAACCACTATGGGAACTAAGATGGCGCAAAATTACGCTAAAATATTTATGTTACAACTGGAAACCACCTTTCTCGCCGAACGCCCCACTCAACCGCTGTTTTACACAACATACATAGACGACATATTCATGATCTGGGCCGGTATGAAGACGAACTCATGAAATTCATCGCCGCCTTCAATTTAGCTCACCCATCGATAAAATTTACCCGCGTGTATCACAAAAGTACGTAAGCTTCCTGGATGTAACTGTGGAGATTGCTAATAACAAATTAAGTACGAAACTTTACAGAAAACCTACCGATAGACAACAATACCTCCATTTCTGCAGCAGCCATCCTGGACACTGCAAGACTAGTCTGCCCCTACTCTCAGGCGCACAGATTTAAGCTCACATGCTCAGACAACAACGACTTTGAACAAAACGCTCAGGAGCTGAAACACGTACTAACCAAGCAACAAACGTAATCGGTGACGCTATAAGCAAGCGCAAAACCTCGACCGCTCATACATCATTGGCAACCGAATAAAGCGTCCCCAAGAAAGCAGACAGTCTAACCTTATTTTAACGTATACAGGCAATCTTCCAAACATCAACAACATACTGAGCAAAAATTAGGAATCTTCTGTCACAGAGGCGACCGCCTCAAAGAAATCTTTCCGCCGCTCCTTGGGTCGTCTATCGACGCAGCAGGAATCTCCGGGACGTCTTAGTAAAAATCAAAAACTACCACTCCCGCAAGCCTAGATTGCCGACAATTGCCGAAAGCCCAGGTGTAAAATATGCTAAGCACCTGTCAGAAACAAAGAATACCACGAGCACAAATGCAGAGTTGACGTGGAACATAAGGGTGCAGCTACGATTGCGGCACGTCAAACGTGATTTATCTCCTGCACTGCAATGTCTGTAACAAACAGTACATCGGTACAGACTAATCTAGCTTTCAGAGTACGCTTTGATAACCACAAATGTCACGCACAAATACTCCCCAACCTTCCGCTCTCAAAGCACCTGTCTCTTTCTAATCCCTCAATTAAGCACATTTCTGTTGTAATTTTGGAATCATGCTTCAGCACAAGAATTGAAAGAGAGCAAAAGAATTGCATTTTATTTATAAGTTTAATACCTTCAACCAGGGCATTAATCGAAAGTCCGGGAAGGCTGTTTAGTTTGCAGCTGGCTCGTTGGAGTGCTCATCCTCTCCATCCTAAAGCTTCTCGAGATGCACACACTGAAGGAACTAGGAGATCTTCAGATTTAACAATTGATATTTAAACCACATCCTAATACATTTAAGTACAAAGAGAACCTCCAAAACGGATAAATGCGGCTCAAGAGGTTAATCTCAGGCAGGCATAGACGGTTACATCCTACCACTCCTATTCAAGGAAAAATACCCCCAAAGTTTTAATCCACCTCAAACTTCGAACTTCTGGCACAATCGAATGCCTCGGGATTTGGGCGCGCCGGTGGTCACATGTGACCTATATCTGTTTTGAAGACGAGCCACCCTTCCCAACCAGAAACTTTCAAACACACACTTTTGTTTTGTGTGTGTGTGTGGGGGGGGGGTTGAAATCTTTTTGTTTCTGAACTTCACTTTTTTTCATTTTTGGCGCTTTTTTTGTTGTGCGAGCGTAAATAATCTCTCCGCCAACCGTTTTTTTAAACATTTGCAAGTGTTGGTTTTTCTTCCCTTTGTGTGAACAACTATCTGATTTGAGAACGTTATCTCCATTTACTATTGCTCTTTACCCCCTACACTTTGTTATTAGGGGTATATAAACATTCACGAGCTGTACACTCGTTACCTGATGAAGAGCGGTCCCCGCTCGAAACGTCGTAATAAACTTCGAATTAGTAACTCCAACAGTACGCATCTTTGACTTATTAATTTTTCCCGGTCCATTGTTTTTATATTTACCTTACTTCACCTACATTTAACAATGGCTACCGGCTTCGGTACTGCGGAGCGTCTATCGAAGAAGTACCCCCAATGCACGATCAAGACAGCCATCATTGGAGGCTCCCAAGCGAAGTACTTGTACAGAGTGCGACACTGTTAGCGCGAACAGGCGATCGCCGGTTTTTCCAGTTTTTCTTTGAAACCAAGGGATGTCATCCAAGTTATTATTGCGGAAAGAAGGCTCATTTAGTTCAGAATGTAAGCGATAAAATTTCGTACTCACTAATACTATTTAGAAGTAAAATACGGAAATGTGCCGATGTCGTGGTCGCGCTAACAGTGTCGCGACGTGTACAATGCACACTCCTGCGATGCCCCCGCTTTTGTAACCTACAACGGCGCCAGCTTCTCGGATGTGATGCAGCTACTAAAATACATTCCGCGAACAGTCGGCACTCTCATCCTGCACGTCGGAACCAACGATCTGGCCAAGGACGGCGCCCAAGCCAGCCTTGAAGGACTCCGCGAGGTCCTGGGCCACATCCGATCCGCGAGGCCAGAGATCAAGCGTATCTACCTCAGCCTCGTCTTACCCCGGAGTGTAACCGCCGCCTGCGCTTCTCCAACCACCGATTCGTAAGGTGGTTCAACGGCGAAGTCAGCACCTTCAACATCGAGACAAGCAAACTCTGCCGCCGAGCCTCGGGCACCTTTTCATTCACCTCGCATTCTCGGAGATGCCAGCGCGGCGGATGCTCGCAGCTGATGAACTACACCCAAGGTTCGAGGGTGTAGCCCTCCTGGCACTCCATCTCCAGAACATCATCATGCAAAACAAGGAACAAGGGCCAACTGGATGGAGTGACACCCCATGAGCCACCAGAACCCCAGAGTCAGCTGGTTCAGGAAGCCCTGCTTCGCCCGACACAGAGCGTGGTGTCACTCAGCCGACCAACCCGAAGTCCCAGGATTCGCAGCCGCCCACAGCGGGCTCCCGATGGAGGAGCACCCCTCCGGCGGAGGGCGAGAAGCCCTTACCTCCTGCGGGGCATCTTTGTACCTTTTCCGATGCTGTCCGCAGTCGTCCCACGCAGCAGAATTGACTCGACATAGGAAAAGGTACTGTGACCCCTGACCATTCTAAATCCCGAGCATTCCTTACTGAACGTAAGGCCGTTAACAAGCGGGTCAAGCACACCATGCACGCAGAGACACTTGCTCTTTACTTAAAAAACAAAACTCCTCCCAAAGGTCTCCGTCTATGCCTGAGGCCATCATCAGATTCCTTTAACTACATTGAGCATAAACAGTGGAATGAAGTCACTCTTGCAGCCTCACTAAAACTAGTCGGAATCGCAGAACAACACCACAGAAGGAAGGCGGCCGAGCTATCACATAAAGAAATCAAGATCAGAAATGACGGGCTCACTAAGCTGCGAGGAAAACGCCGAAATGGAGCTATATGAGCAGAAAAGACGCAACGAGCTGTGGATAACGAAAAAGAAAAAACTCGAGCGTGACAAACTATCTGACGCATGTCCCCAACCGACATTCATGATGACTACTAATTCGATGGCAGCCAAAGCAACTATCCATGCCCACTCTACACCGCCAGGGCCTACACGGGTCGCAGATGCAGAGCCGCCGCTGGCTTCAAACGACTCCGCCGCTCTAGACACGATTGGCTGCCGGCCGCAAGTCGCAGCGCGTTCCCGGGGACACTGCGAAAAAACAGCGGACAAAGGCAACATAGTAAATTTATCGGACGCAGTGTTAACGCGGGAAGAAAGCAACATCCTCTCTAAAGGATTAACCTTCTGCCCCACAACTGGCCACTACAACGAGTTTCGATTGTACCAAGATTTGGACAAGTTTGCACGAAACATGAGGCTCCGCGAGTACTTGCACGACCGCCAACCAAATCCTAACCAGACGATTCTGACCAACCCACAAAAGCAATGGACGCCTAATCCACGAAGGGATATAGTATCTCGACATGTACATTGATATCACGCAGCGCGAAATCATTTCCGCTGTGAAGAGGCAAAGACCGAGAAAATATAACCTTTCTCGGTCAGAGAATGAGTGCCTGAAAAGACTCGGTGCCAGGGCAGATTTAATTATTAAACCTGCAGACAAGGGCGGCTCCATAGTTGTTATGAACAGACAAGATTATCTTGATGAGGGCTTTCGGCAATTGAATGACGCATCATTTTACCACGAACTACCGACAGACCCCACACAAAGTCTTGAAACGGCCATCATAAAGAAATTAGTAGATCTAAAGAAAAGTGGCAAAATAACCAAGGAGGTTCTTAACGCCATTAAACCATCCCACTCCAAACCCGGTCGCTTTTATCTCCTTCCTAAAATACACAAGATCAACAACCCCGGGCGACCCATAGTGTCAGGAATAGGTACAGTCACCGAACGCATCTCGAGTCTTATCGATACACTGATCAAGGACATTCCTCCAACCTTCCCTTCGTTTGTTAAGGACACCAGCCACTTCCTGCAGAAAATTGCCCCACTAGACATTCCGGATAACGCTTTTCTCGTAACCCTTGATGTGGCTTCCCTATATACAAATATACCCCACAGAGACGGAATTGCGGCAGTGATCGAAGCGTATGAACACGCTCATCACACACTTGACATCGAGGGGGACGTCCTTTCGATTCTGATGAAACTGGTTTTGGAGAACAATCACTTTGAATTTGAGAATAGGCACTTCCTGCAGACCAACGGAACCGCTATGGGAACTAAGATGGCGCCAAATTACGCTAACATATTTATGTCACAACTGGAAACCACCTTTCTCGCCGAACGCCCCACTCAACCGCTGTTTTACACAAGATACATCGACGACATATTCATGATCTGGGCCGGTACTGAAGACGAACTCATGAAATTCATCGCCGATTTCAATTTAGCTCACCCATCGATAAAATTTACCCACTGCGTATCACAAAAGTACATAAACTTCCTGGATGTAACTGTGGAAATCGCTAATAACAAATTAAGTACGAAACTTTACAGAAAACCTACCGATAGACAACAATACCTCCATTTCAACAGCTGCCATCCTCGACACTGTAAGACTAGTCTGCCCTACTCTCAGGCGCACAGATTTAAGCGCATATGCTCAGACAACAACGACTTTGAACAAAACGCTCAGGAACTGAAACGCGTACTAACCCAGCAGAGGTATCCAACAAACGTAATCGATGACGCTATAAGCAAGGCAAGAAACCTCGACCGCTCAGACATCATTGGCAACCGAATAGAGCGTCCTCAAGAAAGCAGACAGTCTAACCTTATTTTAACGTATACAGGCAATCTTCCAAACATCAACAACATACTGAGCAAAAATTACAATCTTCTGTCACAGAGCGACCGCCTCAAAGAAATCTTTCCCGCCGCTCCTCGGGTCGTCTATCGACGCGGCAGGAATCTCCGGGACGTCTTAGTAAAATCAAAAACTACCACTCCCGCAAGCCTAGGTTGCCGACCATGCCGAAAGCCCAGGTGTAAAGTATGCAAGCACATGTCAGAAACAAAGAACGTCACGAGCACAAATTCAGAGTTCACGTGGAACATAAGGGGTAGCTACGATTGCGGCACGTCAAACGTGATTTATCTCCTGCACTGCAATGTCTGTAACAAACAGTACATCGGACAGACTAATCTGGCTTTCAGACTACGCTTTAACAACCACAAATGTCACGCACAAACACTCCCCGACCTTCCGCTCTCAAAGCACCTGTCTCTTCCTAATCACTCAATCAAGCACATTTCTGTTGTAATTTTGGAATCAGGCTTCAGCACAAAAATTGAAAGAGAGCAAAAAGAATCGTATTTTATTTATAAGTTTAATACCTTCAACCAGGGCATTAATGAAAGTCCGGGAAGGCTGTTTAGTTTGCAGCTGGCTCGTTGGAGAGCTGATCCTATCCGTCCTTGAGCTTCTCGAGATGCACACGCTGAAGACACTAGGAGATCTTCAAATTTAACAATCGATATTTAAACCACATCCTAATACGTTTAAGTACGAAGAGAACCTCCAAAACGGATAAATGCGGCTCAAGCGGTTAATCTCAGGCAGGCATAGACTGTTACATCCTACCACTCCTTATTCAAGGAAAAATCCCTCAAAGTTTTAATCCACCTCAAACTTCGATCTTCTAGCACAAACGAATGCCTCGGGATTTGGTCGCGTCGGAGGTCACATGTGACCTATATCTGCTTTGAAGACGAGCCACCCCTTCCCAACCAGAAACTTTCGGACACACCTTTTTTGTGTGTGTGTGTGTGTGTGTGTGTAAAGCGTATAATCTTTTTGTTTCAACTTTTTACTTTTTTTTTTTTGCGCTTTTTTGTTGTGCGAGCGTGAATAATCTCTCCGCCAACCGTTTTTTTTTTTAGCATTTGCAAGTTTTGGTTTTTCTTCCCTTCTGTGTGAACTACTATCTGATTTGACAACGTTATTTCCATTTCCTATTGCTCTTTACCCCCTCTAATTTCTTCTTAGGGGTATATAAACATTCACGGGCTGTACACTCGTTACCTGATGAAGAGCGGTCCCCGCTCGAAACGTCGTAATAAACTTCGAATTAGTAACTCCGACAGTACGCATCTTTGACTTATTAACTTTTCCCGGTCCATTGTTTTTATATTTACTACTCCACCTATATATAGTTACATATACATATATACAACGGGCATGGTGGTGGGAGACCGAAGGCGTGGGTGTATAACTAGGAAGGAAAAAAAACCCTTGTTGAAAACGGCAACCACGGACGATTTATTCTTCGACGTTTCGGCCGGAGTCCCGCCTTCGTCAGGAAGAAGGCTGACAAAGGCCGGACTCCGGCCGAAACGTCGAAGAATAAATCGTCCGTTGTTGCTGTTTTCACCAGACTCTTTTTCTTCCCAGTTATATATATGTATGTATATATATATATATATATATATATATATATAAGTATATGCAATGAGCCTGACGGTCACATGGATCCAACAAGTGAAAAAATGCAAGCCGTTTACAACTCCCTGTAACACCGAATTAGAGCGCAGCTCTTTAGAGGAGGAGGGAAGGGTACTGAGGGGGAGAGTATACCCCTCCTCCCTCCTCCTCATCTCATCATCCTTTCTGCTACTACTCTCCGAGCGGCGTCGCCGTCGCCTCACGAGGGTCACGTGACCTCACGAGGGGCACGTGACCTCACGAGGGTCACGTGACCTCACGAGGGCACGTGACCTCACGAGGGTCACGTGACCTCGCAGGGAGTCACATGACCCCGTCGGCGTCACATAACCCCTGTGAGGTCACATGACGATGACAATGACGTAGACGTAATCACAATCCCATCATCGTCATCGTGATGACGTCATCAGTGACGTCACCAGTGACGTTACGGTCTGACGTCATCAGTGGCGTCACTTGACGTCATCGTGATGACGTCATTGGCATCGGCATCGGCATCGTCACTGATGACGTCATTAGTGACGTCGCCAGCGACGCCACGCGTCCCATAATGCACCGCGCGATTACGCCGACGGCGACGGCAACGCCGCTCAGGCCGGAACGGGCGCCTAAGAGCTGCGCTCTAGTGGTGAATTCCACTCGTAGATCCGGAGCGCTTTCCAAAATCCGCGAGGGCTTAATTCCGCTCCGTGGGGCCCGCTCCAAATCGACAAGGGGAAGATAAACTCGCATTTTGGAGCGACCTCCCCCACCCTCCCCACTGCTTCCCCTCCGCCGTTCAAAATAACCGCTACTCGAACATGACAAGCCCACCAACGCTTCAGCCGACTGATCTTTCCGACGTAGAAATAACACGCGACACAGCCCGGGCGAAATTATACGTATCACGGCGCCCATGTCGCAAATAACGAAGACGTCAGCATTCGGCACCGTCACATACCTTTCGGCCACCTCTAAGCGGCGGGGCATCGGAGAGCGATTGCCAGCGGTGGAGTTCAGATTTCTGGTAGGACTTTAATAAACACAGAGGTAACAAACCATCACTTGCACGGTCGTTGCGTAATCTCTTCTTGCTTTATTGCACGGGAAAACGCCGGCGGAATGCAGTGTAGAAAGGTAAACAATCATTGGCTGCAGAATGAACAGGCCTAACCTTGCGTCTGCCTCCGGCTTTTCTGTCGTTCTTTCCTCGTTCTTGCTCTCACGATCACAGATGTCAGTGTTTACGATTTACCACGCTCCACAGTCCCGGCTTTGCATCCCTGATCTACGCGAGGTAGAAGCGTTTGAGCCGTCACAATCCAGCGTAAACAACCGACGAACCCGAACAGATCTTACTCGACGACCCGACCGTGGCCCCACCGGCCCGCCGACCCCGCCAACCTCGCCACGCGTGCGCACTGCCGAGGAAATGACGTAGAGCGCTCTGTACTTCAGGAGAGATCTGTGAAATCCCGCAGAGCAAGTTCAGCGGGGTTTGAGGCGCTCCGTGGAGCGGGCGCTGCTAGAGATCTGCGCGCGGAAGATGACCAGCTCGAGCCAGATCTGCGAGCTGAATATGCGCGCTCCAAATGGAGCGCTTTTGGAGCGCTCGAGATCTGCGAATGTAATTCACCATAAAACACTTTCCCTGCCACGTGCACAACGAGGCTGAGATTAGACGCTCAATCAAGCGGCGCACTGTGACGCACTGTGACGCACTGTGGCGCTCTGTGGCGCACTGTGACTGCTTGAAGTCGTCACGAAACAGGTTCATGTCAGTAGGTGAGGCCGGCAAGAGGCGCCCGGGAGGGGCCATGAACTTGGAGGTTGCTGTCCGATGATCGTGCTTTACTTTTTCCTTTTCTTCATGGAAACGTCAAGTCACTGTTTATTCTTGAGCGCACCGCATAGATTGGCTTGTGATGTGAGCGAGCGCGGGCCCGATTGCGAGAAAGCCCGGCAAAGGGATATCGCGCAGTCCTAACCCCACAGCCGAGGGCAGTAAAGGCGGTGTTATACCCGGTCTTGCTGAAGGACGGGTCTCGTGGAGTTGCCAGGGCTGAAATGCGGTGGTCAGACTGCTCACCTGTTGTAATGAGCCCGCTCAGGTAGCCTCACTGGAAGAGGCCGGCCATTGGGATCATGGCGGCGATCGTGCCGGCGATTCAGTCGTCGTCTCGGTAAGATCTCTTGGCCTTTTGTAGGTGGGACGACGTCAAGCGATCGCCCCAGACACCCGCTCTGCTTGGTGTAGATTGGCAGACGTCGCCAGGCAACTCAGGTCGTCGAAAATAATAGTAAAACAAGATATCTGGCACCGATCAATCGAAATGAACGTCCGAATCCTGAGACGTCTTCTGCCAATAATAATAATAATCAATCAATCAGTGTTTATTAAAGTGTCCAGGAACAACCAATCGGTCTTAGTGCTGGCACACTAAAAAACAGAGCAAAACACACACATACAAGCACGCATACACAGGAGTGCTGAAGCGGAACGTAGTTCACCAGTCTGAGAATAAAAATATTAACAATTATGAAAGACACTCAAATCAAGAAGGGAAATCAAAAGCACAAAACAGAGGCATCACCTGGTGTGAGAGCAAAAAGCAAATACTTGGATATCGCACTGACAAACATCAACGCTTCAACTGATCAGCCCTTTTCTTGCAAGAGGAAGTTTCGAACAACTATTCCGAACTTGCTCCCGCATGAGTTAAAGATATCAATTATGTCACAGTAGCGGTTATAACAGTCAGCCAATGTTTGGATCGGGTTTAATGGTTAAAATGTCGAGCTATATGAAAAGATGATTGAAGCCGTGTAGGCACACGCGGAACTCTAAGGCTCACTTCGGACAGAAGGCTGGGAGAGTTAATCGAAATGTGCAGGGTCTTAAACAAAAACAACAGATCTGCCTTCACCCGACGCTGCTGCAGGCTCAACAAGTTGACGAGTTGACGGAGTTGCACCCAACGTTCAGACAATGATCACCTTTCTTAAGGTAACAATATTTAAAGATAGAAATAAATTTGTTTTGGACTCGCTTCGACAGATAAAGCTGTTAGTTTTGGAAATACCGTTCCAGACAACCGAGGAGTACTCTAGCTGGGATCTAACTAATGAACAGTAAAACGTGAAAAAAGCGGACACGGCTTCTGAATTCTTCGTTATGCGAGACACGGTACCCAACGTGCGCAATGCCGATTGAACCACTCCGGTAACGTGAGTGTCAAAACTCAGGGGTTCAATCAGAAACAACACCAAGGTCTCTCAGTTAACTTACACGTGACAGCAGTTCGCCATGATAACTATATGGAAAAAAATATATCGTGGGTCTTGCGAGAATATGTCATTACTTTGTTTTAGAATGATTTTAACGGAGGTCATTGTCTAAACACAATTACTGAAGGAATATGCGTCATCCTGAGTCTAATGCATCCTCTAAGGTCGATATTTTTTTGTAAAGTTTTATATCATGAGCGTTACTGCAGAAATGAAGAGTTCAATATAACTCTGAGAGACATCATTTACAAAAATATTAAAAAGGAGGGGGTCCAAGACGGATTCCTGAGGCACTCTCAGAGCTTGCCTTGTACAACGACGAGATAGTATTGTTGACGCGGACGTTGGCTTGCCTATCAGACAAATAGCTTTTTAACAAATTGCATACCGAACCACATACTCCGTACGAGAAAAGCTTGTATAAGAGGATGTTGTGGTTGACTACGTCGAATGCCTTACTCAGGTCGAAATTAAAAAAAACGTCAAGCTGACCTCTATTACAAACTACTTCAGATGCAGCAGACGTAAAAGATACGAGATTGGTAGATGTCGATCTGCCGGACATGAAGCCATGCTGATTAGGAATGACTATACTACGAAACTTGAAGAAGAGGTAATTGATGGATTACCATTTTAAAGAGTTTGGAAAAAGAAGAAGAGAGAAATTCGGTCTGTAATTAAGAACATCACCACTATAATAATAATAACAATAGATTCTATTCAAGAACATTCATCCCTACATACGATAGCATAATAATATAAAATAATATAAATGATATATATTATAATATAATGATATAATATATATATAAATATATAAATAATAGTACAATAGTAATATAATATTATAATAATATAATAATAATAATAATACTTTTTTTCACGTCTTCATAGCAATACACAAGAGAACGGGTCCGTCGAAAGCCAAAAGTGGCTTGTTAAACTGGACCCCGCAGTGGCATAGAACAGACCAAATACTATTCACATATAGAAAAACAAAAAGAAAACATCGATTATTTGAAATACAAGAAAGGTGAAAAAAATCTGAACGAATAAGAATACAAGACAAGAAAACCGTACACCAAGTAGGATCTCTTACAAAACAAGGTCAGTATAACCCCGAAAGAACAACTATAACACTATAGCACTGAAGAATACAAATAAAGAAAACCGTAAATCATATAGAATGTCTTACAAAGTTACAAAGACAAGGTCAATCAAAGCAAAGGGTGCAGGATACTGAATTAAAATATGAGGCTAGCACAAAATATCTTGGACTAAATTTCGATCAACACATGACTTGGGAATGTCACAGTGACTGCATTAAAAAAAGATTAAGAACTGTCTCATCATTTATATATCGCATTGGTACATCAGCATGTGCTCATGTAAAGAAAAATATTTATTGTGCCTTACGAGAGTCTATACTGAGATATGGCATTTTGATTTATGGATCCAGCTCAAATAACAGATTACGAACCGTAGGTAAACTAATATATAGGATAGTAAACAATATTGCATATGGTACACAGGTTCAACACTTAGACCTCATCAACAAACTTGAAGCATTTAATATAATGCCGTTCAGTACTTTATTTAAAAATATAGCTATAATATCATATTACTTTTCTAGAACAGAATACAAACATCCGGTACAGAAAAGGCTTTCAGAAATATAAACAAATATTATTTGCCAAGAATAAACACGCATTACGGAAAAAGAATGAGAAGTTTTTATGTCCTTTATATATTCAATAAGATATCAGAAGAACTCATTAGTTTAGACTCTTTAAAAAAAGTTAAAAACAAATTTAGAACATGATGTTTGCAAAATCAGATGTATACATTTTTATATAGATTGATGTTCTCCTTATAAATTACTTCACCCTATCTGTGTAGTCTAAATCTGTTGTATTCGGAGGCAGAATTGTTTTGTTCTAAATGCTTTCGGTTAAAAATTGTCGTTTTATTGTTTGGTTCTGATAAAAGAGAACGTTCCGGTTTTGTCGGTGGGCGTGATATTTTGTATGTCAACTATTTGGTTCTGATAATGAGAAAACAAGATATCTTTTTTTCTTGCTTTATGTTTATGTATATTTCCATAGTGAGTGAACTTGTCACTGATGTATTGTTGTTGCGTTGTTTGTGTTTTGTTTGTTTTTCAACGCAAATGGCAGCGTTGTATAAATAACTATTAGCGGCTGCCGGACCAAGTCGTACAAGCCTCTAGGCTTTGACGGACCCGAATTTTTGTATTGTAAAGAAGAACAATAAAAATTATTATTATTAATAAAAAAACACTGTAACGCACCACATATTGTAGTACGAGTTTGCGCTTTTGCGATAAGTCTGTGAAAATAGCGACGACAAAAAGAAACAAACAGCAATTGACAGCCACTTGAAGGAGCTAATGTAGGGACAAATAATAATAATAATAATAATAATAATAATAATAATAATAATGACAATAGTTTATTAGCTCGTGTTCCATCAAAGTAAACACACTGGTCTGTCAAATCCAGAAGCAGGCTTGTGGGACAGCACCCTACACGCTAAGTTAAAAGTGTCTCCAACACATCAGGTTCTAATTTCGACACACATTATTCACGATGTGATCAACAGCATGACAAACCGCACGCACAAACTAGCAGTCACGACTACTCGGAAATGTTCTGGAGTGCTCGTTTTAGTGTCCTTAATGAGTCCACGTTAGAGATGCCATCCGGCAGTTGAAGGCAGAAGAAATGTAAATATTGCGCAATTTTTTTGTGATTACTTAGATTGTGGAATCAGCTGAACTTACGAGAAAAAATGAGAGGAGAGTCATCGTCTCGGGGTTTTCTTGGGCGTACAGGACATGTATTACTCTATTCCTCAAGCAAGGCTTGTTACAAGTCCTCAGAAGTACCATCAAAATCCAGGCCTCGCGGAGTTCCAAAATGCAGAACGTGTTAGCCTAGCTACCTTCTTGGAGGTTTTAAGGTATTACCTGTCCGCAACGGTAGTAACCCACCAAGATCGGCAAAACGTCCAGAAGAGTGGAGTTTGCATTGGTTCAAAAGTGGCCCCATATTTGTGCGAACTTTTTCTCGCCGCGTGTGGTGTAGCCATACAACAAGTTTTAAAAGACCCAAGAGTTGCCGCTATTTTCAGGTATGTTGACGATTCTTTTTATTTTATGTACAACGGGAGTTGATGAAACAGCAGACGGATGCCTCAACACCACCCTCAGGCACTTCCAAACAAGCTGCATGGGGCTCAGATTCACCTACGAGCTCTCTGTTGATAATTCAATACGGTTTCTTCATTTGGCCTTGAAGTCCAAAAAAAACAGAAAACATGTGTTGGAGATATGAAGCGCGATCGGAGAAAGGGTTCCTTCCCTTCGAATCCGAATAGTCCAAAAATGTTAAGCAAGGGGTCGCCACTGCAGCTCTTTCATCCAGCCTCAGAAAGACTTGCCCACATCAGAAGGGAAGAAGCTCTGAGACCGAAATGTCCAGGCTTCACGAGGCCTAATATCTGAAACCCTCCTGGCCTCCATTTGCGAAAAGATTTGCCCCAACATCAAAAAGACGTGTCAAGGCTGGCTTGTGTCAAGGAAGCCAGTGCTGGCTGTGTCAAGGAAGCCAGTGCTGGCTTGTGTGACACGATGCAAGCAATGATGTTGGCCGATGTGAGCGGTAGACGAGCGTTCTTGCAATTGCTAATAGCGAGTCAGTGCGAAGTTCAAACCACTGTGCACAAATGGCAGAAAGAAGAAAAAAAACGATTATTGTTATAGGGATTCTCTACCATCCTTGAAGACAAAGTAATATTTAAACACATAGCTGGGGCAGTGTACATTCAAATAGTAAAAAAAAACTCGAGATGTACGGAAAAAACAGATATGTGTATAGAGGCATTTATCACACAATGAGGCACCGAGGCATATAGATACCAATATTTAGATCTACAGATACGTGCACGGATATCCAAATAAGCAAGTACTTACAGCATAAACACCATACAGGCACTAAACAAAGGCATATTCGGATTCAGCACAAAATGCAGAAGGGTCCAGAGAGAGTTTGAAATGTTATTCGCAAAACCAAATGAATATTTGCAGATTTTCTTGGGGTGTTTTTTAACGATCGTTGTGAATAAAGCTGATTAAGAACGTCTTGTAATTTGTTGAAGATGTTAAGCACGTAAGATGAACGTACATTATTCACATAGTTCGTGAATATTCGAGGAATTATGAAGCGTTCATTATTTCCCTTTAAAGTGCTGTATAAAGTGAGGGGTTCTAAACGTACTATTACAATAATGTATTTAGGATAACACATCGTTGAAAAAGAGGCAGAACACGCGGTAAGCCCACTAATGCGAACACATCACCATCCTGTATTAGGTTGGGATCATTGGCAACGTTTTAGGCGATGCTCTTAACAATGACATCAATATTTGTTGTCCAAGAGACTGGACAGTTGGCGAGGCTGTAGTCAGTATCGCAGCGCTCCACACGCGAGAGCGTTAACAACCATTTTTCTGACGGAGATTGGAAGAAAGGTTTTTATGAGATATAATAAACATGATACACTTCGCAGTCTCGTAGCCAAAATAATCCAAGTACGTAAACCATGATAGACCGCTGTCGAAGAAAATTCCCAAGTATTTTACTGTATTTCCGTATGATATAGGATGTACAGCTGCAAGATACACAAGACGATGAATGTAATATAAAAGGTATGTCTATGCACGTCCGCCGGAGCAGATTACAGAAACAGAAAAGTTTCTTTTTTTTGCACATTCACAGATATTCGATTTGCCTCAAACCAGTTCATTACTCCTGTAGAATTTTTTTTGTGGCATGTTGATTGCACTACGCAGGCTGATATGAGTAGATAATAACAACTAGTCATCTACATATTAATAAACTGAACATCCTAATGTTGATCTGGCGAGATCGTTTACGTGAAAGATTAAACATCAATGAGGGCAGTACCTAGCCTTGCGGTACTCCCTTCTCTAGGCATACTTTGGCACTACACTCTAAGAAAAAGGAGGAGAAAGGTAGCAACAGCGACTGTTCCTCCTTGTTGTGGCCAAGTTGCCCAGAGAAGGGAGGAACAGAAGTTTGGATGAAAGGAGGAGGTCCAGTTCCTCCCTGTTCGGTTGGCGCAGGGGTAGAACATCGCACTACTGACCAAGTGGTCGAAGGTTCGATCCCTGGAAGAAGCGGTGTATTTTTTTTTTTCGTTAAGTTTTTTTTATTTTTTATTTACCAAAACAGGCATAAACAAACCCAGACCGATGGAAGGAAAATTAAAGTCCTTATTATCCACCGACGCCAAGGAAAACTATACAAATATCATTGCTACAAGCTTCATCAGCGCGCTGTTTGATAAACAAGATTTGGGCACCCAGGATCTAAGCCGTTTACGCAGGGGCCAAGACGACGAGGTCGGTCCTTCAGTCGTTTCTTTTGCCTTGGCGTTTTCGACATTCATAAAGAAAGAAGTTTAAACACATCCGTCATAAACCGCTAAGCTTCGAAACGATGCCGACACTGCTACGTACACTGGGCGGCTGTGATCAGCTGCGATAGCGGCGGGCTTCGGGCCTCGGCCTCTTCGGCCACATATCGTAACTCGGCTGCCTCGGCCGCTCGACTGCCGGGCCCTGACCCTGCACTTTAAGAAAAAATGGAGGAAAAAGGTAGCACCGGCGCGTCTTCCTCCCTTCTACTGACGCGCCCCCAAGCGGACACAAGAAGAAGGAAGGAACGAGACGTTTTCCTCCTTCTCCAGGCAGACGGGAGAAAGCTTTCGCCCTCCACACTCATCTTCTTTCGGTTTCGTTTTTCGAGCACGTCGCGCACGTTGTTAAATAAATGTTGTTGAGTTGATTGAGCTTCAGCGGCAGCGAAGGCCGCCTGTAATTCCGTCTTCTAGTCCAAACGTGCAGAACATTTCGGTTGCATTGACGTTTTTACCACTAATTTTTTCAAACGAACAAACGAAGCCGCTAGAAACAGCGAAGTTCCGGAGCAGTGCCAGCAGCGCTACGTACACTGGGTAAGATGGCCGTCTCTGGATTGCGCGGATTGCGGGACCTACGCGGAACTAGCAGTAGCGGAACCATGCGGAACTGTATCGACGTTTTCGACGTTATGGAAATCGCAGGAACTGTGTCCAAGGCAGGCAGGTTTTCCTGCCGGCTGCCTGGGTGCCTTCCGTGCTGAGTTCGGTTCTGTTTTCCCGTGCCGAGTGCCAACCGGCGTTCAACGTGGTTCTGTATTTCTGCGTGTCAGCAACATAGCAGCAACATCGTGATGGCAGTGTTGTGCGTAGTGAACAGAAGACTGGAATTATCGCCGATGTGACCGTGTGTTCGCGTATCAGTGTTGTAACAACAAGATGAGATGACGTAAACCGTCGGGCATTGATGCCGCTGGTAGGGCCGTGATTGGAGGGGGCGGGGTGTCGCAGGTTGACATTCCGCTTTACATTAAAGAGTTTAAGACCACTTGAGAAATTAGGTGCAGTCGATCGACGTGCGGATAATCATGTTGGAACGCTGGTCTGAACGGTAAGCTCCTATCATACAGTGGCCAATGTGACTGTCGGTCCCCGAGAGCGATTGCGCTCTGGGAAAAGACTGAACAGTACGAAATAATGACGGAAAGTACGTATATTTACATTGAAATTTTAGCATAAAAAAGGTAAAATCGAGAAAAAAAAGCTATCCTTTATTTTGCTGTTTAAATATACTACGGTTCCTGGAGAAACTGCCCTCCAAGTGGCGCGCTGGGATGAGCGCTAGTCGTTTTCGAGCTCGCCACGGGGTAGCTCCGTACACTTAACACCTGCCGCAAGTCGCGGCTTTGACTGCATTCAAGTTGATCGAAAAGCGATCTCTCTGCCCGTGAAGCATCACTTCCAGCTGAGTGAATATCCGCTCTACACAGATTAATTCAAGACGGCAATTGCAGCCGTGCGCGAACAGCACAAATAGAAAAACAAACACTACAATAGAAATACTGGCTAGGAAGTGCCGTGCGGGGAAACAAACCCATGGCTTGGAACCGCATTGGAGCGGCTCGATTTATTGGCTTTCAAATAATTACGGCATGATCGAGCGGTTTCTTTTTAATAAGAGATTCATCCCCTGAGCCATTAAAAATACTCTCAGATGTATGACATTGCTGGAAAAAATCAACATGCTGGGAATATTTTTTATTGCTTAGGGAGTCACCGAAAAATTCCGTACGTTCAAAACGACCAGTATAAAAGACGGAAACGCAGAGCTCGGGAGTAGTGATCGGGTTAGTGTGCTGGAACGGTTACTAGAACCACTCAGTTGGAGAAGCTGCAACAGAGACTGCTCTGCAAAAAGTGGCACCGATCCGTCCACGAGAACCGATCTAATGGCGATCCCAACGCCGCCATTTCTCCCGCAGCGGCCACTCCAGGAACTGCACGTGACTTCCATTCTCGCTGTAATCGGCCATTTCGGGAGCCAGAACAGATCCTGTAGAAGGGTCTTCGAGGTACCGCCCGCAACTCCCAAGCGGACGCGCCGCGGATTACTACCGTGGTTAATATGCGCCTAACTGCCGCGGTACTACGTGGTTTAATGCGCCTAAGTCAGAACGCTACCTGAAATCCGGCCGCTGAGGCAGCGGTTGTAATAAAAACAATATTAATTATACTGCAAAACCTTGCGTAACTAAAGAATTTCAGAATAACAACACGCATGCTCCGCACCTTCTGGTACCAAACTCCATTAAATAGTTACTACAAAAGAGATTTTTCCGCTGAGTTTTTACGCAAAAACATGCTTTCTAAAAGCTCAAGGCGACCACTGTTAAGACAAATGATACAGACTGGCGCTGTTGTCGTATTTAGCTCGGTCTCGGTGGACGCCAGCGGCTCAGGTTTCGACAGTAAGTTTCCCAACTGAGAGTTCGTAGTAACGTTGGTGTGCTGTGAATTGATGTTTGTATGTATGTGTATGCGCTCTATGTATGTTCAGCTGATGCTTGTACCGTAGGACGCGTAATGTGTATACCTGTGTGTAATAGAGGGTCCCGAAGCGCAATGGTGGCGTGAGAAAATAAAATATTTTTTGTAGAACATGAATTGGGCGTTAACTAGCGCCACCTAGCCTAGCTACTTGCGATCACTCTGCTTGACCCTGCCATCTGGTGGCAAGCGATTTAACCTCCTTTTACGCTACGCGGCTACGCCATAATTTCGTGTTACCGTGCTGAAACGAGCCAAGAGGCTGCTTCGGATTTGCTTTTTTGAGAGCGGCTTTTGGTTTTGCGGGCGAATGGTTTACCACTCCTCCGTGATGTGCGGTTGACGCAACGGTTGACGAAGGAATTGTGGCTCGAGGAATAGCAAAGGTAAGACAAAGTGCGCGAACTGGGTGCCGGTTGTCTCCGTTTAACATCGCAGTGCTGACGATGAGACGACTGAGTGACTGCATGCTTTCAAAACGGAAGTTTCTTTACCTGCAGGGGGAAGCCGGCTTCGGAAATAAATACAGTTCGCGGAAAGCTCGTGTTACGTTTTTATTTGCTGCTCCTCTCGCTCCGTACAATAGACTTCGTGTTCTCGTTAAGCCTTATTGAGCTCGATTTGCTCGATTCGTGGCCGCCATAATGAGATGCAGGCGACGGAGGAACTTTTGCTCCCCTGCTTTAGGGACGAAAGTTTCTCCCTTTCCGTAGGAACATATGTGTCAAGAGCGTTCCTCCCTTTAGGGAGGACTATACTGACCCTTTTTTCTAACAGAGTAGTTTTGTGGCAAACCAATACCTGTCGGGATCTGTCAGTCAGGAAGTTTTGAAGCAACGAACAAAATGTACCCGAAATCCGTAATTGCAAGGCTTCTTCAACAGTATCTGGTGATTGATAGAATCAAACTCTTTCGACACATCGAGAATGAGAGCGCACGTATACTTAATTTTTGTCGAATGAGGTGTGAAGTGTTAGACATATCCTCAAGTACCGAGAAAGTGCTGCGGCAGGTGGTGAATCCGCATTGGTTAGGTGATAGAAAATTGTATTAGGTCAAGAAAGGCGCTCTCTTGTCTTAAAATATGTTTTTTGCAGAACCAATGCTAAACAAGGAAGAATAAATATGGGACGATAGTCTTTTTTACGATGTCACGTGCACCATTTTTATAAAAGGTCTCACAATAGCGCTTTTTACAAATTTTAGGGGAAAACCCCATTGTCAATAATTCTGTTTAGCTATGTAAAGAAGAACAGGTTTTAAGATATGAAAATTGCAAAGAAAGTCGCTGCAGTTTAATATTATCTATACAAGGAGACTTTTGAGGCCGAAAGCTAAACAACAACATATGAAGATCTTGTTCAGTCATGTTTGGGAGAAAGGCAGAATTTAGGCAAGGTCTTTCCAGAATTACTGCCAAACATTGTGGGGATTCCTGCGGTCCCCTCCCCGATGGCTGTGATCACGGCCGCGGGTCTCGGAACGCTCGGCCATCTTCGCCGTGCACGCTCCGACCTGTTCGTGAGGCGGGGAGCCGCCCAGCTCGGGGGGCTCTCCTCTCTCTCTCTCCCGGGTGGACCTCTTTCCGTCCCCCGCTCGGATGCGAATCACTGCTGACAGGCGGAGGGCTTTCGCCTCGACTTCTTCCCGCTTTCGGGAGGGACTCGTCCGGCTGACCGCGAAAGCGATTGGACGTGTGTCGGCGACTTCTCGACGCTTTCCCGAGTCTTGGCTCTCCGGAACCCCGCGTCTGGCAGGTAAGGACCTTTTCTTACCTCTCCGCCGCGAGGACGCATTTTGGATGGTGACATTACTAGTTCAGCTTTAGGAGGAGTGTTCTAATAAATGCTCTTGGACTCTGTCCTTACTCTGGTTAGTCTCTTCATATTCCGTTATATTCAGAGAGTGAGACAAAGCAGACGATCATTGGCACCGACGAGATGGTAATTTATCGAACCGACCCGCGGCGATGTAGCCCTTAACGTCGTCTATATTGCCGCGGATGTGGGGACGCTGCTACTAGGTTGACGGTCTCCTTTGAGATCGCCGCCGCTGTAAAAATAACCCTTGGTCACTCTATCGGTACCTGTGTTAGTAGCAAAATCCCACATGAACTTTATGTAGGATTTTGCTGCCAATACTGTACCGATGATTAATCCAAAGGGTTCTTTCATCAGCGGCGGCGATCTCAGAACGTCAAACCTAGTAGCGGTCCCCACATCTCCGCGGCGTTAGAGACGCATCACCGCGGGTCGTCGATAACTCCGTCGGTGCCAACCTCTGCCTGTCTGCTCGTCTCAAATATAGCGGAAGAGAAGACACACGTACCAGGTAAGGACAGAGTTCAAAGAGCATTTATTAGAACGCTCTTCTAAATGAACTACAATATCCCCCACCCAAATACTCTGCGCCGGCGAAATAAGAAAGGTCACCCTGTCCCAGAGTCGGACGAGCAGAGCCTCGACGAATCGCCGATACGTCGCGATCTCCGATTTCGCGGTCACCTGGACCAAGTCTCCCTCCCGAAAGCGGAAAACAAGATGAGAAGCCTCTCGCCTGTCAGCCAGATTATTCAGCTGCTGGCGGACGGAGAAGAGGTCCCCAGAGAGGGAGGAGGAGAGCCCCCCAAGCTGGGCGGCTTCCGCCCACGACAGGTGGGTGCAGGCTGCACGGCAGATGGCCGAGCGCTCCGGACCCGCGGCCGTGATCACAGCCATCGGAGGAGACCGCGGGATTCCCACAACATTTACATCGTCAAATATGCCGGAGACTGAACGAAAGAAAAAAAAAAACGATTGAAAATATTCGTTAAAAAAGATGCAGTAATTAAAGCTTTTTTTTTTTCTAGTGAATTCGTCGATAGAGTTCCGCGTATTGCCGCCTTTACTTCATCTCAGAGGAAACCGAGTTTTTGCAATATTAGAACGTGCGTCGAGGAACTTATGTTGGTAGTGTTTTTGTTTTGGTCATAGCGGATGACAGCGGTTGCTACGATTTCTCAGGCTCGCGTACTGTAACTTATATCTTGAGCATTCTGGTGATAGGCGATAACGCGCCCACCAGATATTTTAAGTTTAGTTTCCGATATAATATCTGCTGCCAACCAGAGAGGCAGCGGTCTTCATTTTTTGTCTTGATGACTTTCGATGCTCTTCTGTAAAATACGCAAATGCCAACTAACTTTGTGTATGCAGTCTGACAGTTCGTGGTGGTTACTAACTGATCCCAACCATGTGACGCAAAAAACTTGTGAGAAACTGTGACTGTCCATAATAGCGATCTGGTTGGAAGGTTTCTTGTTTCTCCCGATACAATAGCACAGTCTATTTGGCCGGCCACAAAGTAATGATCGGCTAGGCTTTTCTGATATATGACTGCGATTTCACGACGCCCCGGAACTCCTGATGTCAATAGGATCGATGGAGAAAAACAAGATTTCCGCTTATGAACTTTTCCCTTGTTGGTACGTAAATAATAGGCGAAATGACGTGGTTAAGAAAGAAGCGTAAGGTAGTAACAAACTTTTGATCTCGTGATTTTTGTATGTCAATGTTAAACTCGCCCACAATGCAGATTATCTCACTCGGGCTGACGTTAGGGACGTTTGCATCAATTTCATTTGATATTTTAGCACTGCTTTATTGAGGTCTATAATAACGCCATAAGCAATGTTGAAATTTGGTAATTGCACATTGCGGGTATTTTGCATTAGACAGGGAGAGTTTTTCCGGGCACTCATCCATTTTCGTCTGATATCAGTGAGGCCAACTGAACTAGGATGGGTGGGATTGAGTCAGGCTTGGCACGGGGGCGATGGTCATCAAGAATCTAGCTAGCGGGGCAATTCTGTAAGTCTAGTTTGATCGAGAGGTCCTTCAAAATGAGACCTAGATCTTTGTTGGAGCATTGCGAATTCCAGAAATTTTCACATTAGATTGGCGACTATCCTGTTCGTTTATCATTATGTCGGACTGCAATCGCTGTGTCACCAGTGCTTGTTCAGATGCTGTCGACTGCAGCGAGCTAACTTCCGACCTCAGTAACTTGACTTCACTTTCATTGGAGGTGACACGTGCAAGAATACTGTCGTACTTGTTGGGATAAGAATGTTATTGAAGCTTTTGCCGATGGCACTGAAGTCAAGTAGACATGACCTCAGTTCCACCTGTAATGGTGGTATCGCAGTATTCGTGAAAATATCATGAGTTACAGAAATTTTGTCTGCGACCACCCCGGAATGTACCTCCTTTAAAAATCTCCAACTGATCTATACTCGGTAACGTTAGTTTCCGAGCCTCAATCGCTCATCCATCTGAGAAGTGTTTCGTCTCTCCTATACTTTTGAGGCACTGCAATATTTGTGTGAACGAGGCGTAAATCCACTAAATGTGGAGTCAAAAAGACATGTAATTGATGTGAAACCTTGGCAGTCCGAAAATGTGAAGGCAATAGGCGCTACACAATGAGCTCCAAGTCATTGACGCAATTAGCGAGCACGAGAGGGGCACCTTCCGTCTTTTAGCGTAGATGCTGGCATTGTTTACTGAAACATAGCGATATTGCTTACTTTTGCCTTTTGATCGGGCCTTCCAGAGGCCCCTGTTCGCTTGTGTGAGATTCTCATTAAAGAAAATTCTTCGGTAGCGTGTGTTCGCGTGCCAGAGGACCCAGCCGAGTGTCGGCGGCTCAACCATGCGGTCCCTAGTGATCGTAACGCGAAGCCTCACAAGAATGACGGGGATGGCGCCACGCGAAGAGAGCAAGCGGTGAATGGCATGGACTTCCGAGGGACGGAATTCGGAGATGCCGACTCGTTCCGCCATATCAACTGGCGTTGATGGAAGGTCTCGTTAGGGTTGCATGGCAGAGGCTATGGATCTGGCGGTTTGATCGACGGCTATACTCTCGGCATTGGTTAGCTCAGTGCGGAGTCGCCGTATCTCATCAGAGTGGGACGACTATGAGGACTTCACAAGACCCCACCTCGGATTCCAGCTCCTTAATAACATCATTCGCAGTCACTTGCTTTAGCAGGGACTCATATTGCTTCTCTGCGGAGAAATCCATTTACTACACAACTTCATTGATGGATTCTTCCATGGCATTTACAACTGATTTGAGCAATAGCAGGCTCATTGAGTTTTGTAGGAAGGTGGACAAGCGAGTCCACGCTACACTTGAGGGAAAGAGGTAAGGTCACTTTTGAGTTAACTTAAGCTAGTTGAGCTTAGGAATGACGGGGTTTCTGTCTGTGGAGTTTGCTTCCAAACTGTCAGCAGCCGACACCTTGGACAGGAGCGCGGCACAGGTGACAGAACCACTGACCTCGCTTCGCCGCACCTATTGAATTATACGTGTTCGTAGAAACATGGCGGCATGTCTTCCAAAGTGATAGATTTATTTGTGCAGCTCGCGCAGGTTAAGTATCTTACATCAGGCGTTACAGGCTCGTGACACTTTGAGCAGGTAGTGGATAGCCAAGGGAAACGATACGTGAGGGAAATGTTGGTTATATATATATATATATATGCATAGATGTATATATACCGGGTTGATTATTTTTAATTCGAACAGACTTATTTTAAAAAAATCCGTAACTTACATGCTCTGACACGGTTTGCTGCAGGTAGAGTTATACGGCCAGGGGTACATACTATGTGGGTGGCTAATCGTTGCGATAAGTCAGCTTATTAATTAAAATGTGTTAATTAATCTTTAAATTAGTGGAAATAAACATGTCGTTCCAATTTGAAACTTTGAGAGCGTCATCGAAAACCACTAAATCAACTCTTTTTAGAACGACTTGAAGCTCGTGGGAAACTCGAGAGGGGCGCGCCAAAGTCACCACTCGTGAAGCAGGCGCAAAGCTACAGTTGCTGAACGCGATAATGATCTAATCATCTGCACGTTCCCCTACTGCTGGCTTGCGCCTGCTTCACTAGTGTCAACTTTGGCGCGCCGGGTTTCCCCTGCGGGACTTCCAGAGTCGTTCTAAAAAAAAAGTTGGGGTGTGTTTTCGATGACGCTCTCAAGTTTCAATTGGAACCATATCATTTATTTCCGCGGAACCCCGAAAGATTATTTAACAATTCTAATTAATAAGCGACTTATCGCAGCCACCCCTAATTACCGCGCCCGTATAACTCACCTGCAAGCGCCCGTAATCAGTGCACACACACGGATACTTTTTAAGTAAATCTGTTCGGGTTAAATGAGCACGCGGTATATATGTGTGTGTGTGTTTGTGTGTGTCTGTGTGGGCGGGCAGGTAGTTTTGAGAACAATGGACCGGGAAATTGTAATGGGAGTCAGAGACCCGTGTTTGCGGAGTTGCTATGCTAGGAGTTTATTGTATGTTATTACGACAGTTTCGCCGAGAGGCTCGGCTTCATCCCAGGAATATGGCACCACATGTGAGGACATCAGACTGCGCAGAGCAGTGAGCAGACGCCGATGGAGTCGAAAAAGGCGATGACGTCCCGGAGAAAAATAAAAGTAAAAAAAAGATATATGAAAAAAAAAAAAATCAAACATATTAAAACAAAATCAAACTTGCCCAGAAAAAAAAAAAAAAAAAAGTTCCGGCTTTAGCGCGTTTCCACGGTAGGGCGGCGGGTTTTCAAAGCTAAAGAGGCGTATATGAGATCTCCGAAGCTGCGGTGGGTACGTTGGGTCATAAACGGACGGCGCGGGCTTTGGAGACAACATCTTGGGTACTAATTGCACGTAAGGCTAAGCCGACGTGGGCGTCCGCTCTCCGCGACGGTCACCCCGCCTCCCTCGGGCGCCGCATGCCGGGAAGAGAGGGAGAGGGGAGGCGAGAGGCAGATCACGGGGCAGGAGGGCGCGGGGGAGGGGGGGGGGGGGGGGGTACGGCGGATAGTTGCAAAGACGTCGTCGTACCGGATAGTTAATTAAAAATACAAACTAGAAAAAGATAAAAAACATTGAAATCAGTTAAAATAATACACAGATGACTTGGGTCAAGATGCCGTAATGTTGTGTGCAGCGGGACAGCATGATGCGGAAGGCACAGATTTACCTCGCCTTTCAATGAATATATATATATATATAACACCTACATATATATATATATATATACGCAGAGGTGTTTCATGAAAGGTGGACAAATTCAATATTGAGAAAACTGCGCGTCGCCAATAAAAAAGGCTTGTGTATTTTTGGTTCTGAGCCAAGGGCCTATTTAGGAAAATTAGGAAAATTATTAAAGTCGGGTAATTAGATCGTTAATTATTTTTGCGTAACTAACTTTGTTAGTATTGTGTTCAAGGGCATAGTTTCAATTAGAATATTGCTCAGCATCATAAAACACTAAATCAACAAATTGCAGAACGATAGAGAAGGCGCGGGAAGCATTTTACGGCTTTCCTGAAAAATCCGCACAAATTCGACAGGTTTTAAGTTTCGGTTTGTATCGGAGCGCATCTCGGCCCCGGCAGCACCGCGCCCCATGGAGAGATAGTGCATCAACCTCTGCGCTGTCATCGCGCGGCACGCAGTAGAGGCTGGTTGTACTATCTCTCCACAGGCACGTGCCCACTGGAGACGGATGCCGCTCGGACCGAAGCAAAGGGATCCGGTCATATCTTTATCGAGAAAACAATTGAATATCATTGATTGCCTCGAGACGCATCGTACGTGCAATATCTGAATTTTATATGCCCCTCTGCATGAGTAATTGAATTTATACTGCTCCAATCGCACTCTAGCGTAAACGCCTGTTTTGCGGTGGTAACATGGAGCTCTGACGTCACACAGCACAAAGCGAGCATTCTGTCTCCTCTTTACCTCCGAGTAAGCACCTCAGCGTTCTTTTTTGTTGTTGTTGTTGTTGTCTCGACTTATTTCGTGGTTGAGATGAGTGCTGTTGCGCGGTTGGGTGCCACAGCCACTGGGCAGCACATACGAGCAAAGACATGACGTTCCACACTTTTCCGCGAGACGTGCAGCGACAAGCAAAATGGATCGTCGCCGTGCGTAGGGGCTGGGTTCCCTCAGGATCGAGTTCCCGCTTATGCAGCAATCATCTCACAGAAGGGAGCTATGAGCTGGGCTCCAAGCGGACAGAAGGCTCGTAAGCTGAGGTGTGATGCTGTGTCAGCGATATTCAAATACGTCCATTCGCTCCTCGCCCAAATCGGATCAATCGATTTGTTTATACATCGAAACCGAAACGAACAGCTAGGCCATCTGGAAACGATACCAGAGGTTGTAATTAGCACGCGTGCAGCCAACTCTGTTTCACCCGCATGTGAAAATAGAGCGTGGCTACGATTCACCAAGCTCGTTCAAGTCAGAGACGACATGCATTTGAACGATTCGCGGTTGCCTTCGACCCGCGGTTATCACCTCTGAAGGAAAGACCCGCAGACTCATCACCCGATCAGTGGATTCGCCGAAATGTCTGCCCAGATGCCACACCGTGTACCTGGATTGCCGCTTCGAATGCAAGATCCGCATCCTTTGCTTTGCAAGCGCTCTAATTCGATCAGTGGCCGTCGCAGTTGTGTATGCGCGAAACGGCATACGTTTGCTCAGAAGCTATGGCTGCTTCCAGTAATATCCTGCTAGAAAGGCGTGACTTTTTTGCACTGCGCGGGACTGCATTAAAAAGAACCGTATTTCAGTATGCACAGCCTAGGACTGTGGTTCTCAACCATCGATGTTTCGCGGACCTCTTGTGGATCGGCTGAGGTGAAGGAGGACTCGTGGTGAGAGCAGAGGAAAGGTATAGGTTAAATATGATAATGATTTAATAAATGGATATAACTAAGGGCTAGTGTTAGTAGGACCTCTCTTGTTACGATCACACAAAAAAACTCACCCGAAAACTAAAACATTTATTTTCGGCCTGAAAAAAAAGACATCTTTTATTGCCGGGTTCGACTGATGAGCGGGGCTACGTGGACCTTTATTCGAGAGCTACTAGCCTGGAGGCTGTATAATTCAAACAAAATACGAGACATCCATCGACCAACGCTTGCTATCCCGACCATCCGACAAACCTTTGCGTTTTGTGACGTCACGCAGCGCCTACGGATGTCAGCCATTGAGCACTGGCGAAATTCAGGGTGCGAGTTTCAGTTATATCTCATGAAGAGTTTAATGAATAACGGGTGATCATATATCAAAATAAAAATGTCGTTTGTCTACATGAAGGCTCCTCGACAACGAGCCCAAACGCCTAAGTGCTTCCGGTTTTGACCGGACAATCCTTACAAAACCACGCCGAATTTGTGCGGTTTTTCAGAGCCGTAAAATGCTTCGCGTGCCTTCTATCGTTCATGCAATTTGTTGATTTAGTGTTTCTTTTATGATGCCAGCAATTTTCTAATTGAACTATGCCCTTAAATATATAGTATCAAAAAAGTTAATTACGCAAATATATTTAACAGTCTAATTACACTCGGACTCTAATTTTCTAAAGAGGCCCTGGCCCAAACCAAAAAAACACAAGTCTTTTATTTTTTTTTGTTTCAACGTGAAGTGTTTGCAATATCGAATTTGTCCACCTATCGTGAAACACCCTGAATACTATATTGTATGGAAGGTGAAGACGACGACGGGGCAGTGGCGCGCACGACCATCTGCGCCAGGCCCCGGCCGGCTCGGCCTCCATAAATCCTTTGTCTGTTCACAATATCGTGTACTGTCCAGTCGCTCTGCCGACAGCATCCCCTAACAATTGGTGGAGGTGCGGAGCCATATTCATCTCCCTCATTGAACATCGGCGCCGCTGTGATCCATGAATCCGCCTCGTTGAGGGCAGTCATCCGCAGCAGCAGACCAAACACAGCATGGCTCAGTCGCCCAGTCCCCGGCCAGACGCCATGACGAGACGAATCCGACGAAGCCGCATCAGACGAAGCCGACAGACGATCCCCGCGCCCTATCCCAAGCCCCGGGTTCCGACGCTTTCAACGACGTGGGTCCCCAGCCCGGACCGTGCGTCGTGTGGCTGGTGCAGAGGTCTGTGGCGCTGCGGAAGGCCAGAGATTCAACGTCTCGATCTTCATCTCACCCTCGCTGTCGGCAGCCGTCGTTTGTTCTTCTGTGTGTGTGTTGCGTTGTAAGTTATTATATGTGTTCATTTATTCACCCGCCGGGTCGGCCGTTTTCGTCGGAGGGAGTACTGTAGGGAAGGTGAAGACGACGACAGGAGCAGTGACACGCACGACCGCTCGCGCAGGCCCACGAGCCGGCTCCGCATCCTAAATCCGCTGTCTGTTCTGTATCGTGTACTGTCTATCCTATCACTCTGCCGCGACAGCATCACCTAACAATATATATATGTATATACGGAAGAAAACGACGCAGAGACGGTTGTTTGGGTTTTGAAACATAATATTCGTAAAGTTGGTGGACGTTTCGGCCTGAGACAGACCTTCTCGGACTCAGGCCAAATGTCGGCCGGCGCTACGAATAATATGCTGCGAAAGACACAACAGCCGTGCGTTTTCTTCGTACATCATCCGTCGTCCGCATACATTTTCTCCCCTCTCTCTCTCTCTCTCTCTCTCTCTCTCTATATATATATATATATATATATATATATATATATATATATATATTTATTTGCTATTTATTGTTACGGAGATGCGGGGGCCGGCAGGAGAGGACAAGGATGTTCACATAATGAAGCCGAATGATTTAATGGCGGCCGGTCCTGCGCGTGGGCCTAGCGCGCGATAGTAGTGCACACAACTGCCGCAGCGTCGTCGTCTTCATCGTCACATTATCCCCTCCTTGAAAGAGGACGACCCGGCCGATGAATGAAGAACACGCAAGAAAAACATGCACGTAAACACAACAGAAACAGATGAAGACAGATGGACGAAGCACTGCTGCCTGCCGCGAAATATGAGAACCTGTCGCAGTTCCATGGCCGGAAGACGCTCTAGCAGCATTACCGGCCGAAGCACCAGTCACAGCCCCGCGACGACACTGTCCGGGCTGGGGAACGTCTGTCATGCCGTCACAAGATTGGGCTGGGGACGGGGCAGGGGATCGTCAAATCTCGTAGCTCTCAGTCGTCACAATCATCGTCTCGCAATCGCGTTCTCAAGTCATCACGTTACACTCCTAATGGTTCCTCGCTTACGTCTGTCAGTTCATGTCGTCTTACATGTCTTCATGGCATCATTGAGGCGGGGGCTGTGTTGCAGGGCTGTGGGCTGGAGATCAGTCAGATGCGGCGGAGCGCTTCCACAGACGGCGTCAAGGTTGATGGGGGTGAACGGGATGATCGGTACCCCGCACCTCCACCAAATGTTACGGAGATGCGGGGGCCGGCAGGAGAGGACAAGGATGTTCACATAATGAAGCCGAATGATTTAATGGCGGCCGGTCCTGCGCGTGGGCCTAGCGCGCGATAGTAGTGCACACAACTGCCGCAGCGTCGTCGTCTTCACCGTCACAACTATATACAAGACCAAGAGCCTGACAGTCACGCCATCTATAAAGTAGAAAACGCGCTCACCTGCCACGCGCACAACGGGGTTGAGCTGCACACGGCGTAAAATGCAAGTACTGTCAAAGGTGGTCTGCAACGTCGTGATGTTTGTCTACTTGAACATCATTCAACATGTGCAGGACATGATGGGCAAGTCTTCCAAGCAAAGTCGCTTGGAGACAAGTTCAGGCACACAGTTTGATGGAGTTCAGGTGCAAATCGACGGAGCTGATCAGCGATGATAAGACAATGCCAGCTGACAGGCCATAACCATGCAGGTCGTTTCTAGATGATAACTCGTTGCTTGCTGCCGTTCACACTTGACATAGAGGCCACCGCGGGATGGTATGCTCACCGCGAAGAATATCGCGCTAGGAGAGATTCATTGCATGGGGAGAGTGCTGTGGAAGCCTGGTAAGGTGAATTCACCGAGGACTGCTTACGAAGTTCAGGCCTGTAAAGGTGGTGGTGCCCTGATCGTGATAGAGGACCAGTTCACGAAGATCGTCATGCTGGGAGAGCCATGGCATAGGGCAGTTGATGCGGGAGCCTGGCCAGGTGATATCGCCAATGCCTGTCCAGTCAGCTAAGACCAGTAAATGTGCTAGTGACTTGATCTTGATCGAGGACAGGTTCGGTGATGCCACCAGGACTTAAGCCTCCGTCCAGACTGCTTGCTGACTGTACATAAGCTTAAGTTTGGTAATTTCTACTGAAATTGTGAAGAGCAACCATGATGAACGACTGCACTTCGGAACTTTTTCTTCCTCAATCTTCCTCAATAATAATAATAATAAATATTCATTGTAACCTGTACCTGTAGCAAGTTCGCTTGTCGGGTTGGCCGAAGCCTGCAAGGACTTGTACGACCAGACCCAGCACTCAAATGAAGTATATTCGTGGACAGTTTGACGCTCACTGACACAAAACACACACGCACACACACACAGAAACACATATTGATGTCATTGTCTTATCAAAACAGTTTCCCAATTGGCGTCGTACTGAAGAGTTCTTGCAATTTGAGATAGAAAAAAATACAGGAGTACACTTAAGACTGCTTACGTGTAGGAAGGCGAAGGCATTATAGTCCGTGGGATAAATGTTTCGAGTAATGTTTCTACTCGTATTAAAGTTTAGGACGACGTATAGGACGACGTCAAAGACGACGTCCTAGAGATCGACGTCAAGTACGGCGTCTAGGACGACCTCTAGGACGACGTCGAGGACGAGGTCAGGGACGGCGTCTAAGACGACGCCGACGACGACCTCAAGAACGACGTCTAGGGTAACTTCTAGGATGACCTTAAGGACGACGTCGAGAACGACGCCTAGAGGACGACGTCTAGGAGGATGTCGAGAAGGACGCTTAAAGGACGACGTCAAGAACGACGCCTAGGACGACTTCCTGGACGACCTCAAGGACGACGTCTGGGACGACGTCGAGAACTATGCCTAGCGGACGACTCTAGGACGACGTCGAGAACGACACCTAGAGGAGGACACTTAATTAAGGAGGCTGTGGCGTATTTGCGGGGGCGGCCACGTTTACCTGTGGAAGCCGCCGTAGATGTAGACGCTGCTGCCGATGTCGAGGCCGTAGATGTAGACGCAGTCGCCTCACAGCCCATCGCACGAAGCGCAAAACGAGCACAGGTGAAGTTCGAAGCGCATCTTTTGCACACGGCGCTCCGGTGGTGACATCACGCTGATGACGTATGATGACGCTTGATGACGAATTTTTATGGCCACCTTTCTGGCATAACGATGCCGCCGCTTGTTTTTCACGTAATGTGACAATTGAGGTCGTCCTAGAGGTCTTGGACTACATCTCGGATGACCGCAAGGACGACGCTAAGGTAACGGGACAAGGAGCGGCGCGTGCCGCTGAATCGTATTTTTATCGGCTTATACGCCACTTTTTCCCTCAATTAAACAAGAAAAACTCTCGCCTTAAAAAAAGGAAAAAAATAAACATTTGCACACAGATTTATATGGGAAACAAAAATAGTACGTAGACGGCTCCGAGGCTGGGAACAAGTCTCAAAGTTAGTAATATGCCCGCTTTAGACCATAAGGAGCATACACATACAAAATCATTTGTTCTAATCATTGTCAGATGCGTTAGATAGTCGTCAAATCCGTTTGTTGTTATAAATTTGCTTGTTACTTCTGCTGTACAGTATTAGTAAAGCTTGATATTAGTTAACATTTTTTTTCAAATTCCTCCTCATAGTAGCCTTGAGTATACACTCAGGAAGCTTATTAAAACTGAAAGGCACATAATGTGAACGTACTCGTGTACCATAACGCGCAAAACATCGAGGGGTCATAAAACGAGCTGCTTGACAAAGGTTTCTATTAGAAACAAATGGATGTTTAAAATCATCATAGCAAAAGTGGCGAAGGAGGACAGTTTGTGCAAAAAGAGAATGAACATTTGGCAGTTGTAGACCTCCGAAAACACCTACTTAGGATGAAAATTCGATTTGGTATACAACACTCTTCGATAGACTCTTCAAAATACGATTGATCTTGCATTGCAACAGCACTGCGAAATTCCGGAACAATGTTATAGCGTACCTCATTATGCTGTAGCCGAGGGTATGCGCGATTGACCTTCTTACCGCATCCGGCATAAACATTTGGAGAGCCAATCACTAATGAAATAACGCACCTTGGCCAGCCACCAAACAAGAGAAAGGTATCAAGCGGGAAACAGTTTCCAATGTGACATTAAACCCAACGTTTAAAATTGTCCATTACTTTCAATACCACATAACCTGGGTGGAAAAAGTCATGACATTTCTTTAAAAACTAGATTGATCAAATTTATTTGATTTAGACCAAATGTATTTTACAGATCCAATTAATCTGATTTAAATCTCTGTACCGAGAAAATTGTGGTTTTTAATCACTAGATATATATTGTCAAGAATGACAAATGATGAGGCGGCAAATAACTGAAGAACCTAAGCGTTGAATGTCGTGAACTTGTGCCAAAAACTTTACAAAAAGGCTAGCGTCGCAGGCGTCGATGGCGGCGTAACAGCAGGGTCGAGCGCTGGGGCGGGACTGACCTATCGCTCCGTCAGCTCGCTGGTCTGCGGGTGGTACGCTGTGATACGACGGTGGCTGGTGTGACTGAGCCGAAGAATTTCTTGGGTCAACTGTGTCATGAGCGATGATCCCCGGTTAGTGATCAGGACCTAGGGGGCACCGTGCCGAAGGACGCTGTACTCTACGAAAAACTTGTCGACTTCCACGGCAGCTCCCGCAAAAGGGCTTCCGTCTCGGCGTATCGCGTGAGGTAATCGGTTGCCACGATTATCCATCGGTTGCCTTGCGTCGACGGAGGAAAGGCTGCAAGCTAATCCATTTTGTTCTTTTGAAACGGTGGGGTCGAAGACGCAGTAGGAGATATCCGAAATTCGCAGCGCCATCTACTAGGCGCGAAAAGAACTAGATTCGCCATCTTGTTTAGGTCAAGAAAAGCGGCCGGACATACGGGTTGGTCCGCGCTTACGTGTGCTCCGCATCTTTTTTTTCTACCTGCAAGATGCCATTAAATTGTTCTGTACCTTTCTGCAAGGAACGTGGTGTTACCGACAGCAATGGGAACAAGGTATGTGTCACAAAGGTATTATTTATAAATACTTATCGAGCGCTAAGGACAGGATTGAGTGGTCTTTGAGCAGTTAGCACAATGAAACCATCGTCGGTTTTTCCTCGTTTACTTTGACGCATGAAATCCTATCGCTAAAACTACGAATGTTTTGACAAGGACTCTGTGGGGGTACCAAAATGGGTGGTAAACATTGCGTTCTTCGATTTGCTGTTCGAAGATAACGCGACAAGCCTTGATGTCATGTTCGCACGAACAGTCTCGCGATCTGTACACTTGGCAGCGTGATCATAAGGTTCCAATCGACCTCGAATGCAGTCTATGTGTGTTTTTGCGTGTATTTTTATACAGCCTGAAGTTAGTCTGCCTCAACTGGCATCTTGTCTCTCAGCTGTAGATGATCCATTTAGCCAGCGCAGTACAACCTCGAGCCTGGGGTCTTTAACGTGCGCCGGCAAAGACTGATTGTTCACAATAGTCCCTGCAGCGCTAAATGGACGTTCGAACGGCGTTGAAGTGGTGGGGACAAGTGTAACCTTCGGCAATCGCTTGGAGTTACGAATCTCACCCCTACAGTTTACTTTAGTATAAAATTTCCCCTAAAGTTTGCCCTTCATACAGGCGTACTTGTTCACGTCTGCATGGAGAAAGTGGTCAATTTTTACTTTATTTTGGTTCGTCAAAATGTTACCGATTAACCGGTTAAAAAAATTAATCGCGATTAAAGCAATTATCGATTAATCGGTAGTTTAATTCATCAATTACCCAGTCCTACTTGTAAGCTTCTTTGTTACCCTTCGGTGGCTGTAAGCGCTGGTAACTCATGCCCCGAAGGTATCTGCACCAACCTACCGCAAGCCCCACTCACAGCAAAGTGGAAGCCCGTTGGGAGTATGCCCTTCCCAATACTTTTTTACCGTTTCGCGCCTCTGCAACTTGTCGGTGCACTGAAATGCGACAATGACGTCCCAAGTACAAATAAACTGCAAAGGCGTCTTCAGTGCCAGCGCAGCTGCAAGCACGACGATTTTGAAAGCGTCTTCTTTGCGCGAGTTCTCATGCAAACAACGCATTCTGGGCAGCCGCGCTCTCAAACCCGTGCTTTTGGTGCGCTCTGAACACAACATATCAGATGGGATATACAGTAAAAAAGGTTGTCGGCGTGCCTGCAAAGTAAATATGACGACTCAATCTGAATTGTAAGCAGTGATAGCGTGCAGGCGAGCTGGTAATGAATCGACATCTTGTAGACCTTGAGATTGGGAACAATAAAAAAAACGGACGAAGACAACAAAATTTCAAACGCAGCTGAAATTTATTAATTTGACCACACCAATAAATAGACTTCCAAACACATGAAGAAAGAGAAAGAAAAACAAAAAGGAAAGAAGGAACTCAAACACATAAACAAGACGATCAACGAGTTCTACCGAGACAGCATAAGCCACTCCCCGGCTCCATATTTTTGGAAAGGGAACCGCCACCCGAACAACAACAACCCCAAGGTCCAACACACAAGGCGACCTCCAAACCACTAAAGCCTAAGCTCAATTTCCTACTTCCAAGCAACCGCTTCCCGTTTTCCTCCCCCCCCTCCCCCCAAGTTTACAAGCCCCTCTCACGCAAGCAAAAACTCCTTCATCCGATCACTGATAACCAAAGACGTCTGGCTTACACAATTCCCCCGCTGCACGAAGTTTCCTTAATTAGCATTCGAAACAAATCATTTTTGTCACAAAGAACGGAAGTTTCATACCAGAGAAGGGAACAAAAATTACACGAGCCAACTTGATTTGCCAATTCAGAACTCTGCGCCTTATTCTTTAAACTCCTTTTGTGTTCCGTAAGACGGTCATTTAAACGACGCCCTGTCAGCTAAACATAACACAATCCGCAGTCAAAAGTAATCTTATAGACCCTTTTGTTCCCCTCTTTGGGATAAAACTTCCGTTCTGTGTACCGAAAAAGATTTCTTTAGAAGGCTAATTAAGGAGACTTTCTGCATCCGCGAGCGGGGGAATTATGTAAGCCAGCCGTCTTCGGTTATCAGTGATCGGATGAAAGAGTTTTTGCTTGTGTGAGGAGGCTTGTAAGCTTGGGGGGGGGGGGGAGAGCGGTTGCTTGGAAGTCGGAAATTGAGCTTAGGCTTTATCGGTTTGAAGGTCGCCTTGTGTGTTGGACCTTGGGGTTGTCGTTCGGGTGGCGGTTCCCTTTCCAAAAATGTGGAGCCTGGGAGTGGCTTATGCTGTCTGGGCAGAATTCGTTGATCGTCTTGTTTATGCGTTTGAGTTCCTTCTTTCCTTTTCTTTCCTTTTTTTCTCTCCATGTTTTTGGAAGTCTATTTATTGGTGTGCTCAAATCAATAAATTTCAGCTGCGTTTGAGATTTTGTTGTCTTCGTCCGTTTTTTATTGTCCCCATCTCAGGGTCTACAAGATGTCAATCTGAAGTTGGGTGCACAAAATTTCGAATGAGCACGCATACGGGCGATCTGTTTCTAGATCGCACGTTGTTTCTAAAATACACTTTTTAGTAAGTGGAAACTCTTTGTTTCATGTTCACATGCAACGCTATCCACGCACCTTAAGTCTCAGACTTTCGTCGGCACCAATGAGAGCAGCGTGTACGCTTTGAGGGCGAATACCTGCGACTCTCTCTGCGGGCGGGACGACGTCGCTGTCGAGGCGCACAAGTTTGCGAACGTGTCATCAGAAAGGACAGGTAAAGCTTCTAGATTGTTTCGCCACATGTTATGGTCCCACGTCGGAAAATTCCATCGTTGCGTCATTCTTCCGGCGGCTACACGGTTCATCAACCCGCTGGTGCGGCACTCCGGCTCTCCGAGTTTGACCTAAAAAACATGGCCGACCGAATGTGTTGCCAGACGTCCGAGCAATTTCGCATATCTGCTATTGGCTGCAGGAGTCCCGACGGCTTGGCAGGCAGTTTCTTGTACCCTTGACAATCATGGCACGATCGGACGTAGAAATGGACAGTTTTCGGGAGCCTGGGATAGTAGTACTTCTCGCAAATCCTGGCGAGTCTCCTCATGCATCCAAGGTGTGTAGCTGTAGGATCGTCATGGCAGGCTATAGGAAAACGTCTTCACGAAGGCAACTGGTGATTACCCATAGCCGCACTTAGTTGCTTGTGCCGAAGTTCTCTTTGCAGAGTATACCCTGTACCAGTGCAAAGGTTGGCAGGATTCTGGAGGAGATACTGGGGACTGCGCCTCCTCGGCCCTCCAAGTGCTCAATCAACCCGCGGAGTTGAAGGTCGCCCCACAGGAGTGCTTCTATGTCACTCATGATGACGGCACCGATGAAAACCTCGTCGTCGTCGTCGTCGGCAGTGCTAGCGGGAGTTGGCTCGACGGGGGCTCTCAAGAGACAGTCGGCGTCACTACGCTTGCGGCCGGTCTAATACACGACAGTCATGTCGAATTCTTGCAAACGGAGACTCCAGCGAGCGAGGCGTCCTGACGGGTCTTTAATGTTGGCGAGCCGACAAAGCGAACGGTGGTCTGTGACCGCTCGAACTGAGCTCCCGTACCGGTACGGGCGTAACTTGTTTATCGCCATGACGACGGCAAGGCATTCCTTCTCGGTCATCGAGTAATTGCTCTCGGCCCTTGAAAGTGTCCGACAGGTGTAGGTGATTACTCGTTCTTTGCCTTCCTGCAGTCGAACCAGCTCCGCTCCGAGCCCCGTATTACTTGCGTCCGTGTGAATTTTGGCTCCCGCAAATTGGTCGATATGTCCGAGGATGGGGAGCGTCTGGAGTCTTCGCTTTAGCTTGCCGAAGGATCGTTGCTCCTCTTTGTCCACTCGAACTTTACGGCGTCTTCCGTGAGATGTGTCAGCAGCCCGGACAGCTTTGCGAAATCTCGAACAAACCGCCTATAGTATGCACAAAGTCCGAGACATTTTCGTGTGGCCTTGTCGGACGGCGGCAAGAATTCTGCCACGGCGCACGTCTTCTCTGGGTCAGGACAAACACCTTCGCTGCTCACAACGTGACACAGGAACTTGAGTTGGCCGTAGGTAAAGCGACATATTGATGGCTTGAGCGTCAGTCCCGCTGTTTGCATGGCGTGAAGCACAGCCCGAAGGCGTCTCAGGTGTTCGTCAAAATCCCGTGAAACTACGACGACGTCATCGAGGTAGACGAGGCAGCTCAGCCATTTCAGACCTGCTAGCACGGTGTCCATGACACGCTGGAAGGTGGCTGGTGCTGTACAAAGTCCGAAAGGCATAACTTTGAACTCGTACAATCTGTCCGGCGTGACGAAGGCAGTTTTCTCGCGGTTGCGTTCGTCGACTTCAATCTGCCAGTAGCCACTCTTCAGGTCTATCGACGAAAAATATCGGGAGTGGCGCAGCCGGTCCAATGTGTCGTCGATATGCGGGGAAGCGGATACACGTCTTTTTTGGTCACAGCGTTCAGTCGACCGCACTCCACGCAGAACCTTAGAATTCCGTCTTTTTTTTTTACGAGCATAACTGGAGAGGCCCAAGAACTGCTTGAGGGTTGGATGATGCCGTTTTCGAGCATTTTCTGAACTTGCTATTGAATAACCTGTCTCTCTTTCACAAAGAATCTGTACAGCGACTGGTAAACAGGGAGGGAGTCGTCGTCGGTGACAATGCGGTTCTTCGCGACCGTCGTTTGTCGAACCCCTGAGGGCGTGGCGAAGCACTCGTTGAATTCGCCGAGAAGCTCAAGCAGCCGTCGTCGTTCAGTAGCAGGAAGCTTCGGTTTCGATGTCAAGTTGCGAGGGCGGCGTATTTTGTTGCTGAGATTAAGACCGGTCTTCCGAGAATGCAGTTATCGCTGCTGTGTCCCGGAGTTCCTCGATGTGGCCCACGGCGGTACCTTTCGTAAAGTGTTGCAGCTCTTGTCAAACGTTTGTAACGAGGACCATGGCAAGCCCGTCCTGAAGCTTCGTTACACCTCTTGCGACGCCGACTCCTCTTCCTGGAAGCAACTGGACGCAGCCCTCAAGCATAACTTTGACGCAGGAAGCTTCAACGGTCCCGACATTTACAAAAACAGAGAATCGTGGCGACAGGTTTATATGGTCGGCAAGGACTTCAACTGCGGGTGACGTCGCTCTGGGTTTCTCCTGCAGTAAGGCAGGTTTTTGTTGCGCCAACCTGTTCGCTCCCAGGTCGATGACGGCGCCATACTCGCACAAAAAGTCTATACCGAGAATAACGTCCCTAGCACAGTCCTGACGGACGACGAACTTCACCGGGCAGGTTTCACCGTGGATTTCGACTCGAGCAGTGCATCTCCCGACAGGTGTTATGAGGTGCCTTCCGGGTGTTGGAATTTGTGGCCCATCCCACGGAGTCGTCACTTTTTCAAGGCGTCGAGATAGCCTCCCACTCAAGACGAAGTAGTCCGCCCCAGTGTCCACGATTGCCGACGCGTCTAGGCCGTCGATGTTTACGTTGAGGCTGTTGGGCACTTTTCCGGCTGCGTCGTTCCAAGGCGTTTCGTCGCTAGAGGGGAGCTCTCCGGCGTTCTTGGAGAGTCTTGTTTTCGTCGGCGAACGGCAACTCCACCTTCCGGGGTTGCCGCGCTTATTTTTTTCCGGTGAGTCAGGAGGAAGAGGCTCTCACGGCGGGCAATGTGTAGAGGCGATGTTGTGCGGCGGGGTGATGGCGAACGGAAACCGCGGCGGGAGACGGTCCCGGAGGTGGAAAACAGCGGAGTTATTCGTCGATGTCCCGAAGTCGCTCGGCTGAAAACCTCGGAGCCCAAGCTGGCGGTAGTAGCAGCGGCGATAGACATAGCGAGCCTCTCCACAGTGGAAGCATATTGGGCGCCGGTCTGCCGCCCTCCACATGTCGGTTTTTCGAGGCTCACGTTTCCTTGGGGGGAGTGTACTGTGGCGAAGGGGTCTCTCGTCGAGATGTCACCGAGTACTTCCAGGAAGGCGAGGGACGAGCTACGTCGGTGTAGCTTAAGACCGGTGGTTCCGGAGAGAAGTGGTCGAAGATTTCCGGCTGGAGGGCTTGCCGAACTTCTTCCTTGACAACGTCGGCGATAGAGGGAGAAGCTGGGGTTGCGGCAGCAGGTAGGAGTCTCCTTAGTTCCTCCCGGACAACGTCACGGATCATTTTGTGGATGTGCGGGGTGTTGCAGCTGGACGGCGAGAGGGCACCGACGGCGGGAAGTCGCTGGTAGTTAGAGGCCCGTGCTTGAACGGCACGTTTGATGTTGGTGGCTTCAGTGACTAAACCTTGGACAGATTAGGCAAGGTTCGCACCAGGCCTCCGAAGATGCTTTCTTTCACTTCCCGCATCCGGTCCCACAGCTTTTTTTTTTAAGCGTTTGGGTTGGCGCGTTTGGTCAGGCGCAGATCGTCTTCGACGAAACTTGTGACGCTCTCGTTCAGCCCTTGGCTTCTTGCTTGCAGAAGGTCTTCGGCCCACTGACGCCACTGCTCGCTGGCGAAGGTGCGTCGAAGCTCGGTCTGGAAGGCTTCCCACGGCGAAATCGACTCTTCTTGGTTTTCGAACCAGGAGCGTGCCGTGCCTTCCAGAGCGAAGTATACATTCCGTAGGTTCCGCTCAGGCCTCATTCGTTGCACCGGGCGACGCGCTCGTACTGTCTCAACCAGTCATCCACATCTTCATAAAGATCCCCATGGAAAATCGCAGGCGTCCGTAGTGGGGCCTGCATGTAGACGATGGACGTCGATGGCGTTCCGTCTTGCTGCGACGTGGTGTTCATCGTCGGCGTCGTCTTCTTCCTCAGCTGCTCTGATAGGTGACCGAACTCCAGAGGCTGGCCTTGGTTGCGGCAGCTGGCTCAAGTTCGTCGACCGGGATTAGTTTTCCAGGAATTGAAAACGATCGAGCCCGACAGATCTTCTGAAGGGTACGTTTCGCGGGCATGAAATGCGGTACCCCGCACCTCCCCGAAATATTACGAATGACAAATGAATAGGCGGTGGATTACCGAAGAAACTAAACGTGTAATGTGGCGAACTTGTACCAAAACAAAATAGAAAACGGCTAGCGTCACAGGCGTCGATGTTGGCGTAACAGCAGGATCAAGCGCTTGGGCGAGATGACCAGTACGACAAGGCGGAACTTCTTTTAGGGCTTTTCTGGGAGCCTAGGATATTCTGCCTCGATCCTTCTTGAACTACACATTCTGAACAAGAATAGGTTAGACTGTTCTCCACACTTTTAGAATCTTCTACTTTTATATTGCAAGATGAAACGACACGCAGTGCAAAGAATCGAACCCGAGCCGCCTGCATGTGAGCCAAACGCGCTGCCGACTCGGCTACGTAAACGCTTTTTTGTTATTGCCTGGTATTGTACAATGACACATAGCATCATACACTTGTTATATAAATGACACTAAAAGACATCAGCTGGCTGGCTGAGGCCGGAGTCACTAAAAGTGCCTGAGGTTGGCAAACTCCTCAAGCAGT
>JAZHYW010036352.1:0-18861 GCA_037355805.1 Ixodes ricinus
CCTTCGTCAGGAAGAAGGCTGACAAAGGCCGGACTCCGGCCGAAACGTCGAAGAATAAATCGTCCGTTGTTGCTGTTGCTGACAGTCACATGGTCCAACAAGTGACAAAAATACAAGCCGTTTACAACTCCCTGTAACACCGAAATAGAGCGCAGCTCTTGAGGAGGAGGAGGGAAGGGTACCGACTCCTAAGGGGAGCGTATACCCCTCCTCCCTCTTCCTTACCCCTCCTCACTCCTCTTCTGCTCCTCCTCCGGGAGCGGCGTCGCCATCGCCTCACGAGGGTGCTGTGACTCACGGACGCGTGACCTCATGAGGGTCGACGTGAACTCACGGGGGTCACATGACCCCGTGGAGTCACATAACCCCTGGGAGGTCACCTGACGATGATAATGACGTAGACGTAATCATAATGCCATCATCGTCATCGTGATGACGTCATCAGTGACGTCACGCAGTGACGTCACATGGCGTCACTTGGCGTCACTTGACGTCATCATCATCGTCACTGATGACGTCATCGGCATCGTCATCGTCACCGATCACTGATGACGACATGAGTGACGTCACCAGCGACGGCACGCGTCCCATAATGCACCGCGCGGTTACGCCGACGGCGACGGCGACGCCGCCAGCCGGAACTGGCGCCTAGGATCTGCGCTCTAATGGTGAATTGCACTCTTAGATCCGGAGCGCTTTCCAAAATCCGCGAGGGAGGCGAAATTACGCTCCGTGGGACTCGCTCCAAATCATCGAAGGGGAAGATAGACTCGCATTTTGCGAGCGACCTCCCCCACCCCCCTCTCCCCACCACTTCCCCCTCCGCCGATCAAATTGGCCGCTGCTCGAACTTGACAAGCCCACCAACGCCTCAGCCGACTGATCTTTCCGACGCAGAAATAACACGCGACTCAGCCGGCGCGAAATTATACGTACCACGGCGCCCATGTCGCAATAACGAAGACGTCCGCGTTCGGCACCGTCACGTACCTTTCGGCCGCCTCGAAGCGGCGGGGCACGGACAGCGATTGCCAGCGGTGGAGTTCAGATTTCTGGTACGACTTTAATAAACACAGAGGTAATAAACCATCAGTTGCACGGTCGTTGCCTAATCTCTTCTTGCTTTATTGCACGGGAAAAGGCCGGCGGAATGCAGTGTAAATAGGTAAACAATCATTGGCTAAAGAATGAACAGGCCTCAACCTTGCGTCTGCCTCCGGCTTTTCTGTCGTTCTTCCTCTCACGATCACAGATGTCAGCGCTTACGATTTACCACGCTCCCCAGTCCCGGCTTTGTATCCCTGATCTACGCGAGGTAGAAGCGTTCGAGCCGTCATAATCCCGCGTAGACAACCGACGCACCTGAACAGATCCAACTCGACGACCCGACCGTGGCCCCACCAGCCCGCCGACCCGGCCAACCTCGCCGCGCATTCGCACTGCCGAGGAAATGACGCAGAGCGCTTTCTACTCCCGGAGAGATCTGTGAAATCCCGCAGAGCAAGTTCAGCGGGGTTTGAGGTGCTCCGTGGAGCGGGCGATGCTGAGAAATCTGCGAGCGGAAGATGACCAGCTCGAGCCAGATCTGCGAGCGGAATATGCGCGGGCTCTGAAATGGAGCGCTTTTGGAGCGCTCGGGATCTGCGACGGAATTCTCCATAAAACACCCTCTCTGCCACGCACAACGAGGCTGACATTAGACGCTCAATCAAGCGGCGCACTCTGCCGCACTGTGACGCACTGTGGCGCCCTGTGGCGCACTGTGATGGCTTGAAGTCGTTACGAAAAGGTCGAAGTCAGTAGGTGAGGCCGGCGAGAGGCGCCCCGGAGGGGCCCATTGAACATGGAGGTTGCTGTTGAAGATCTTGCTTTACTTTTTCCTTTTCTTCTTGGAAACGTAAGTCACTGTTTATTCTTGAGCGCACCGCATAGATTGGCTTGTGATGAGGGCGAGCGCGGGCCCGATTGCGAGAAAGCCCGGCAAAGGGATATCGCGCAATCCTAACCACACAGCCGAGGGCAGTAAAGGCGATGGTATACCCGGTCTTGCTGATGGACCGGTCTCGTGGAGTTGCCAGGGCTAGAATGAGGTGGTCAGACTGCTCACCTGTTGTAATAGAGCCCGCTCAGGTAGCCTCACTGGAAGAGGCCGGCCATTTGGATCATGGCGGCGATCGTGCCGGTGATTCAGTCGTCGTCTCGGTAAGATCTTTTGGCCTTTTGTAGGTGGGACGACCTCAAGCGATCACCCCAGACACCCGCTCTGCTTGGTGTAGACTGGCAGACGTTGCCAGGCAACTCAGGTCGTCGAAAATAATAGTAAAACAAGATAACTGGCACCGATCAATCGAAATGAACGTCCAAATCCTGAGACGTCTTCAGCCAAGAATAATATTAATCAATCAATCAGTTTTTATTAAAGTGTCCAGGAACAACCAATCGGTCTTAGTGCTGGCATACTAAAAAAACGAGCAAAAACACACTCATACAAACACACATACACACGATTGCAGAAGGGGAACGTAGTTCACCAGTCTGAGAATATAAATATTAACAAGTATGAAAGACACTCAAATCAACAAGGAAATCAAAAGCACAAAACAGAGACATCACCAACTGTGAGAGCAAAAAGCAAATACTTGGATATCGTACTGACAAACATCAACGATTCATTCTGATCAGTCCTTTTCTTGCAAGAGGAAGTTTCGAACAACAATTCCGAACCTGCTCTCGCATGAGTTAAAATAACAATTATGTCATAGTAGCGGTTATAACACTCAGCCGATGTTTGGATCGGGTTTAAGTGGTTAAAATGTTGAGCTATATAAAAAGATGACTGAAGCCGTGTAGGCACACGCGGAACTCTAAGGCTCACTTCGGACAGAAGGCTGTGAGAATTATTCAAAATGTGCAGGGTCTTAAACAAAAAAACAGATCTGCCTTTAACCGACGTTGCTGCAGGCTCAACAAGTTGACGAGTTGCGAGTTGCACTCAACGTTTCAACAAGGATGACCTTCCTCAAGGTAACGATATATAAAGATAGAAATAAATTTGGTTTAGACTCGCTCGACAGATAAAGGGTTAGTTTTGGAAATACCGTTCCAGTCAACTGAGGCATACTCTAGCTGGGATCTAACTAATGAACAGTAAAACGTAAAAAAAGCGGACGGGCTTTTGAATTTCTTCGTTTTGCGAGACACGGTACCCAACGTTGCGCAATGCCGATTGAACCACTCTGCTAACGTCTGGTAACGTGAGTGTCAAATCTCAGGGTTGAATCAAAAACAACACGAAGGACTTTCAGTTAAGTTACACGCGACAGCAGTTTGACATGATAACTATATGGAAAAAATATATCGTGGGTTTCGCGAAAATATGTCATTACTTTTGTTTTAGAATGATTTGAACGGAGTTCATTGTCTAAACACACCAATTACCGAAGGAATATGCGTCATCCTTGAAGCGTGATGCAATCCTCTAAGGTCGATATTTTTTTTGTAAAGTTTTATACCACGAGCGTACTGCAGAAATGAAGAGTTTGATATAACTTGACACACATCATTTACAAAAATATTCAAAAGGAGGGGCCCACGACAGATCCCTGAGGCATTCCAGAGCTTGCCTTGTAAAAGGACTAGATAGTATGGTTGACGCGGGCGTAGAGCTTGCCTATCAGACAAACAGCTCTTTAACAAATTGCATACCGAACCACATACTCCGAACGAGAAAAGCTTGTATAAGAGGATGTTGTGGTTGACTACGTCAAATGCCTTACTCAGGTCGAATTAAAAGACGTCAAGCTGACCTCTATTACAAACTACTTCAGATGCAGCAGACGTAAAAGATACGAGATTGGTAGATGTCGATCTGCCGGACATGAAGCCATGCTGATTAGGAATGACTATACTACGAAACTTGAAGAAGAGTAATTGATGGATTACCATTTTAAAGAGTTTGGAAAAAGAAGAAGAAGAGAAATCGCTCTGTAATTAAGAACATCACCATTATAATAATAATAACAATATATTGTATTCAAGAACATTCATCCTTACATACGATAGCATAATAATATAAAATACTATAAATGACATTATATTATAATATAATGATATAAATAATATATATAAATAATATAAAAATAGTAATATAATATTATAACAATATTATTAATTTTTTCACGTCTTCATAGCAATACACAAGAGAACGGGTCCGTCGAAAGCCAAAAGTGGCTTGTTTAACTGAACCCCGCAGTGGCATAGAACAGACCAAATCTATTCACATATGAAAAAAACAACAACAACATATGAAAAAAACAAGAAAGGTGAAAAAAAATCTGAACGAATAAGAATACAAGACAAGGAAACCGTACACCAAGTAGGATCTCTTATAAAACAAGGTCAGTATAACACTGAAAGAACAACTATGACACTATAGCACTGAAGAACACAAATAAAGAAAAGCGTAGATCATATAGAATGTCAAAAAAAGTTACAAAGACAAGGTCAATCAAAGCAAAGGGGTGCAGGATACTGAATTAAAATATGAGGCTAGCACGAAAATATCTCGGACTAAATTTCAATAAACACAATTCTTGGAAATGTCACACTGACTGCATTAAAAAAGATTAAGAACTGTCTCATCATTTATATATCGCATTGGTACATCAGCATGTGCTCAAGTAAAGAAAAATATTTATTGTGCCTTAGGAGAGTCTAATCTGAGATATGGCATTTTGATTTATGGATCCAGCTCAAATAACAGATTACGAACCGTAGGTAAACTAATATATAGGATAGTAAACGATATTGCATATGGTACACAGGTTCAACACTTAGACCTCATCAACAAACTTGAAGCTTTAATATAATGCCGTTCAGTACTTTATTTAAAAATATAGCTATAATATCTTATTACTTTTCTAGAACAGAATACAAACATCCGGTACATAAAAGGCTTCTCAGAAATATAAACAAATATTATTTTCCAAGAATAAACACGTATTACGGAAAAAGAATGAGAAGTTTTTATGTCCTTTATATATTCAATAAGATATCAGAAGAACTCATTAGTCTAGACTCTTTACAAAAAGTTAAAAACAAATTTAGAACATGATGTTGGCAAAATCAGATGTGTACATTTTTATATAGATTGATGTTCTCCTTATAAATTACTTCACCCTATCTGTGTAGTCTAAATCTGTTGTATTCGGAGGCAAAACTGTTTTGTTCTAAATGCTTTCGGTTAAAAATTGTCGTTTTATTGTTTGGTTCTGATAAAAAGAGAACGTTCCGGTTTCTTCGGTGGGCGTGATATTTTGTATGTCAACTATTGGGTTCTGATAATGAGAAAACAAGATATCTTCTTTTTTCTTGCTTTATGTTTATGTATATTTCCATAGTAAGTGAAATTGTCACTGATGTGTTGTTGTTGTGTTGTTTGTGTTTTGTTTGTTTTTCAACGCAAATGGCAGCGTTGCATAAATAGCTATTAGCGGCTGCCGGACCAAGTCAGTACAAGCCTCTAGGCTTTGACGGACCCGATTTTTTGTATTGTAAAAAAGAACAATAAAAATTATTATTATTAATAAGAAAAAAACACTAAAAACACCTCTGTCTAGATTTTAATTTGAAACAGCTTGTACTCAGACCTACGCGATGTACAGCTCATTCTGCGAACATATTAGATCTGGTTCTTACTACAACCCCTGAACTTGTGTCCCCCTTAACATACCTACCTGGTTTAAGTGATCATTGTGTTATTCAGTGCGATTTGCAGGCCTCTGTTTCATCAGTTGATTCATCGAAAGTTATTCGCGACTACAAAAGTGCCGATTTTGTTTCTATTAACAATGAATTAGAAGCGTTTATTGCTGATTACATTCCTAGTTTCCATACAAGAACAGTTGAGGAAAACTGGTCTCTGTTCAAGCAGAAAGTAACTTCTTTAGTTAACCGGTATATTCCACAAAGACGTATCAGCTCGAACTCGCGGGCCCCTTGGTTTAATCCGCGCCTTAGGCGTTTGCTAAACAAAAAGAAACGGCTATTTCGGCGCGCAAAGATAGCGAACACTCCTGAGCGTTGGTGCGCCTATGACACTGCTGATACCGAGTACAAACAAGCTGTCGCACAGGCTAAGGAACAATTTTATCAGATTACACTGTTTTCCTTTCTCAGAGATAATCCTCGGAAATTCTGGAATGTGGTCGGCGGCAATAGGTCCGATAAGATTGAACTTTGTGACAAAAGTAATGATCCCATCGCTCAAAATGATTGTTGCACTGTTTTGAATGACGTGTTTGCCTCGTTTTTTCTCGCGTTACGCCAACTAGTTACCCTACTTTTTCTAACGCTCCTTTTTTGCCGATGTTTCCTATCTCTATTGACTCATTTGGTGTTGAGTGCTTAATTCGGAACTTAAGGGTTTCCTCTTCTGCAGGAATTGATGGTATCAACTCGAAGTTTTTGAAAAGTACAGCGACCTACTCATCTTTAATTCTTTGCGAAATTTTTTCCCAGTCCTTACATTCCTGCACCTTACCAAGTGATTGGAAGGTAGGGAAGGTGGTTCCTTTGCATAAATCAGGTCATACAAGCTCTCCCTTGAACTACAGACCCATTTCATTAACTAGCGTGCCCTGTAAGCTCCTTGAACATATAATTTACTCTCACCTTATCGCATTTCTTGAATCCAACTCGTTTTTCGCTGACTGTCAGCATGGGTTCCGCAAATCATTTTCCTGTGAAACGCAGCTATTATCATTTACTAATGACCTGTTTTGTTCTATTGATTCTGGCGAAATTGTTGACTGTATATTTTTAGACTTCTCTAGGGCTTTCGACACAGTCTCACACGATTTACTTCTTTTTAAGCTTAGTAAGTTAAATATTGACCCTAACGTTTTGGGCTGGATTAGATGCTTTTTATCTGACCGATCACAATATGTCACTGCTAAAGAACATAATTCTTCTACTATTTCTGTATCTTCCGGGGTGCCTCAGGGATCTGTCCTCGGTCCTCTATTGTTCCTAATTTACATCAATGATCTTCCTGCCCAGATTGCATCCTCTATCAAACTGTTTGCCGATGACTGTGTGTTATACCGCGTGATTACTAACCCATGTGATACTACAATGCTCCAGTCTGATCTCGATATCATTTCTTCATGGTGCTCCAGCTGGGTAATGAAGCTTAACGTTAACAAATGCCAAAGCATGCGTGTTTCCCGTCTTTCGAGGATCGCCGACCCTACCGTGTACGTCCTTAACAATACTCCGTTAACATGTGTCGATTCGTACAAGTACCTAGGCATACACATAACTCATAATCTTTCCTGGAACATGCATGTGAACTACGTATGTAATAATGCTAACCGCATGCTAGGGTTTTTACGCCGACACTTTGTTTCTGCTGCTGTTCCCGTGAAGCTACAATTATATAAATCCCTAGTTAGGCCTAAACTTGAGTATGCTTGTACAATTTGGGATCCTGGGCAGGCTTCATTATCAAACATTCTCGAGTCCATCCAAAACCGTGCTGCTCGTTTTATTCTTTCTAATTATTCTCGTAATGCAAGTGTTTCCGCAATGAAATTAACCCTGGATCTACCTGACCTTGCCCTTCGTCGCAAGTATCTTCGCCTATGCCTGTTCCACAAAATTTATCATCATAACCCGCTTCTTCGAGACCAGTTATATCTTCGTGGATTCTACATATCGTCTCGCACTGACCATCAGTTTAAGGTGGGGACTCCATCATGTCGAACAAACTTATACTTTGACTCCTTCATTCCAAGAACCTCTAACGATTGGAACCACCTCCCTGCCTCCATTGCTGCCATCACTGAAGCCACAGACTTCAAGAAAGTAGCCAACGATTTTATACTGTATAGTACCGCTCCTCTCTGTAATGCCTCCGGGCCTTGAGAGTATGCAAATAAATAAATAAATAAATAAATAAATAGGGTTCCGCGTTTTCGGTTTTTATTTTTTCAAAATTCGGCGTACTTTTTTCGGTGTCTTATTTAAAATTGAATTTTCGTTTTTTTTTCGGTGTATATTTATTCCCAAAAATGTTTACCTTTTTTTTTCGGTGAATATAAAAGAAACACCATCGGACACCGGATCAGATGATCCTTGTGGCTGTGATACTTGTGACCACTCAAAGAATAACGGCACATATACATACGTGGTCTTCGCTGCAACTTCCGTAAGGACACACCTCAGAATCGCGGAATTCGCGGGCATTATCTTCAGCGCGCTTTTTCTTTCCCATTTTGACGACGTGACCGTCCGAGGTGATGACCGTACAAAAATCAGCGGAATGAAAATAAATTCATTGTATTTATGTTTTTAATTACAGGGATGTTTGAGAGAAGGTGTCAAGAAAGGTATTAACGGCTTTCCTCGATGTCTTCTGAAGTGCATGAAGCAAAAACACTTATACTAGCCCACATCGGAACTTTTTTTTAGGACCGGGAGCTTGACACTCTCAGACCGATCACAGAAAGGACATAAATGTCCCCCGAAAGCCAATCTAAGACCTCTTTTGTTGTACGTCGAACCTTAGAAGAGGGCAATCACGAAGACGTCACACAATGTCTAACCTTGCAAAGCTCTCTCTCTTCTCCCTGCCCTCCCCACCCACCTCGATGCGGCCCTAAAAAACTGACCTTTTTCGAACAAAAGGTAAGGGCGCAAACGAGCTGGTGGTGGTTAAACATTTCGAAAAAAAACCCGAGACTGGGACAAAAGGGACGGACAAACACAAAGTCTCAAACACAGCTGAATTTTATTTGACAACGAAAGGTGCTTTTATAGGCGTCAAATCCTACACAATTCAAAAGAGACGAAGGAAAGAAAGTGAGAAACCTACACAAAACAAAAGAGATGAAAGAAAGAGAGGGAGAATTGGAGAAACCCGTGCCACAAGCAGTACAAATCTTAAATCCATTGGTAATAAGTATGGTATTAGCACGGTTTTCAGCAATGATTACAGACTGAATCGTTTGACTCCGTTTGCTTCCGCCAGAGCAGGATGCACTAAAAAACACAAGGAAAAAGAGGTCAGTTGCGTGTCGGGAGTGGTATACAGGATCCCATTTGATTGCGGATTATGCTACATAGGACAGACCAAGCGCTGTTTAAACGATCGTCTCACCGAACACAAGCGTTGTGTCAAAAACAAAGATCCTTATTCGGAAGTATCAAAACATGTAGTTGAATGCAATAATTGTCTACCTAACTGGGACTCAACAACGGTCATCTTATCAGAAAAGGATGATCGCAAGCGTTTGATAAAAGAATCTATAACAATCATGAATCATGGAAATGCGGTAAATAAGCCATCCCTCACAATAGATAAGGAACAAAGAAAGTTCCTACAAATTTGATGTCTGCGCGTCTTGTCAATTGTTCTGCTGAGGCCTTTGTCCGATTTTAAGTCAATTCGCCTTATTGTTTCCTGGTCGTTTGTCCTTTGCGCCCTTCCTGTTTTTGGGGGCTAATGCACTTTAGTCATTCTACTTTGTTTTTGTATAAACGAAACCACTACTACTCTGTTCTATTGTAATGCTTGTTTTGTTGTTGTACTGCTTGTGGCACGGGTTTCCCCAATTCTCCCTCTCTTTCTTTCATCTCTTTTGTTTTGTGTAGGTTTCTCACTTTCTTTCCTTCGTCTCTTTTGAATTGTGTAGGATTTGACGCCTATAAAAGCACCTTTCGTTGTCAAATAAAATTCAGCTGTGTTTGAGACTTTGTGTTTGTCCGTCCCTTTTTGTCCCAGTCTCGGGTTTTTTTCGAAATGTTTGACCTTTTTCGATTTTTATCGGTTTAAACCAAAAACGCCGAAACTACAAACTGACCTTTTTCGGTTAAAACCGAATTTTCAAAAATGGATTCGGCGTACTTTTATCGGTTTTTAAAGGTTTCAACCGAAAACTAAACCCTAACTATAACGGAGCCCACTAATGTGAACACATCACCATCCTGTATTAGGTTGGGATCATAGGCAACGTTTCAGGCGATGCTCTTAAGAATGACATAAATTTTTGTTTTCCAAAGAGCTGGACAGTTGGCGAAGACTGTAGTCCCGTATCGCAGAGCTCCACACGCGAGAGCGTTAACGACCATTTTTCTGACGGAGATTGGGAGGAAGGTTTTGATGAGATATAATAAACATGATACACTTCGCAGTCTTTTAGCCAAATGATCCAAGTGCATAAACCATGGTAGACCGCTATCGAAGAAAATTCCCAAGTATTCTACTGTTTTTACGTATGGTATAGGTGTACAGCTGCAAGATACACTAGACGATGAATGTAATATAAAAGGTATGTCTATGCACGTCCGCTGGAGCGGATTACGGAAACAGAAAAGTTTCTTTTTTGCACATTCACAGACATTCGATTTGCTTCAAAACAGTTAATTACTCTTGTGAAATTTTTTGTAGCATGTTGATTGCACTACGCAGGCTGATATGAGTGGATAATAACAATTAGTCATCTACATATTAATAAACTGAACATCCTAATGTTGATCTGGCGAGATCGTTCATGTAAAGATTAAACAGCAATGAGGACAGCACCTAGCCTTGCGGTACTCCCTTCTGTAGGCATACTTTGGCGCTGGTTTTGTGGCACACCAATACCTGTTGCGATCTGTCAGTCAGAAAGTTTTGAAGTAACGAACAAAATGTACCCCGAAATCTGTAATTGCAAGGCTTCTTCAACAGTATCTGGTGTTTGATAGAATCAAACTCTTTCGACACATCGAGAATGAGTGCGCACGTAAACTTAATTTTGTCGAATGAGGTGTGTGAAGTGTTAGACATATCCTCAAGTGCCGAGATAGTGCTGCGGCAGGTGATGAATCTGCATTGGTTAGGTGATAGAAGATTGTATTGGTCAAGAAAGGCGCTCTTTGTCTTAAAATATGTTTTTGCAGAACCAATGCTAAACAAGGAAGAATAAATATGGGACGATAGTTTTTTTTACGATGTCACGTGCACCATTTTTATAAAAGTGTCTCACAATAGCGCTTTTAAAATTTTAGGGGAAAACCCCAGTGTCAATAATTCAGTTTAGTATGTGAAGAAGAACAGGTTTTAAGACATTAAAATTGCAAAGAAAGTCGCTGAGTTTAATATTATCTATACAAGGAGACTTCTGAGGCCGAAAGCTAAACAACAACATATGAAGATCTTGGTCAGTCATGTTTGGGAGAAAGGCAGAATTTAGGCAAGGTCTTTCCAGATTTACTGCCAAACATTTACATCGTCAAATATGCCGGAGACCGAAGAAAAAAAAACGATTGAAATTATCCGTTACAGAAGGCATGTTAGAATTAAAGTTTTTTTCAATGAGTTCGTCGATAGGTTCCGCCTATTGCCGCCTTTTAATTCATTCAGAAGAAACCAGGTTCTTGCAATATTAGAACGTGCGTCGAGGAACTTATGTTGGTAGTGTTTTTGTTTTGCATAGCGGATGACAGCGGTTACTCGATGTCTCGGGCTTGCGTATTGTAACTTTATATCTTGAGCATTTGGTGATCGGCGATAACGCGCCCATAAGATATCTTTAAGTTTAGTTTCCGATATAATATCTGCTGTCAACCAGAGATGCTGCGGTCTTCATTTTTTTGTCTTGATGACTTTCGTGCTCTTCTCTGTAAAATGCGCAAATTCAACAACTAACTTTGTGTATGCAGTCTGACAGTTCTTGGTGGTTACTAACTGATCCCAACCATATGACGCAAAAAACTTGTCAAAAACGTGACTCTCCATAATAGCGATCTGGTTGGAAGGTTTCTTGTTTTCTCCCGATACAAAAGAACAGTCTATTTGGCCTGCCACAAAGTAATGATCGGCTAGCTTTTGTGATATATGACTGCGGATTTCACAGACGCCCCGGAACTCCTCATGTCAATAGGATCGATGCAGAAAAAAACAAGTTTTCCGCTTATGAACTCTTCCCTCGTTGGTACGTAAATAATAGGAGAAATGCCGTGGATAGAAAGAAGCGTAAGGTAGTAACAAACGTTTGATCTCGTGGATTTTTGTATGTCAATGTTAAAATCGCCCACAAGGCATATTATCTCACTCGGGCTGACGTTAGCGACGTTTGCATCAAGTTCATCTAGATATTTTTAGCACTGCTTTATTGAGGTCTATAAAACGCCAGAAGCAATGTTGAAATTTGGTAAGTGCACATTGCGGGTATTCTGCATTAGACAGGGAGCGGAGTTTTTCCGGGCACTCATCCATTTTTGTCTGATAACAGTGGAGGCCAACTGAACTAGGATGGGTGGGATTGAGTCAGGCTTGGCACGGGGGCGGTGGACATCAAGAATTTAGCTAGCGGGGCAATTCTGTAAGTCTAGTTTGACTGAGAGGTCCTTCACAATGACACCCGAATCTTCATTTGGAGCATTGAGAATTCCAGAAATTTTCACATTAGATTGGCGACTATCCTGTTCTTTATCATTTATGTCGGACTGCAATTGCTGTGTCACCAGTGCTTGTTCAGATACTGTCGACTGCAGCGAGCTGACTTCCGACCTCATTAACTTGACTTCACTTTCAATGGAGGTGACACGTGCAAGAATACTGTCGTAGCCTAGCGCACGACTCTAGGACGACGTCGAGAACGACACCTAGAGGAGGACACTTAATTAAGGAGGCTGTGGCGCATTTGCGGTGGCGGCCACGTTTGCCTGTGGAAGCCGCCGTAGATGTAGACGCTGCTGCCGATGTCGAGGCCGTAGATGTAGACGCAGTCGCCTCACAGCCCATCGCACGAAGCGCAAAACGAGCACAGGTGAAGTTCGAAGCGCATCTTTTGCACACGGCGCTCCGGTGGTGACATCACGCTGATGGCGTATGATGACGCTGGATGACGAATTTTTATGGCCACCTTTCTGGCATAACGATGCCGCCGCTTGTTTTTCACGTAATGTGACAATTGAGGTCGTCCTAGAGGTCTTGGACTACATCTCGGATGACCGCAAGGACGACGCGCGTGCCGCTGAATCGTATTTTTATCGGCTTATGTATACGCCACTTTTTGCCTCAATTAAACAAGAAAAACTCTCGCCTTAAAAAAAAAGGAAAAAGATAAACATTTGCACACAGATTTATATGGGAAACAAAAATAGTACGTAGACGGCTCCGAGGCTGGGAACAAGTCTCAAAGTTAGTAATATGCCCGCTTTAGACCATAAGGAGCATACACATACAAAATCATTTGTTCTAATCATTGTCAGATGCGTTAGATAGTCGTCAAATCCGTTTGTTGTTATAAATTTGCTTGTTACTTCTGCTGTACAGTATTAGTAAAACTTGACATTAGTTAACATTTTTTTTCATATTCCTCCTCATAGTAGCCTTGAGTATACACTCAGGAAGCTTATTAAAACTGAAAGGCACATAATGTGAACGTACTCGTGTACCATAACGCGCAAAACATCGAGGGGTCATAAAACGAGCTGCTTGACAAAGGTTTCTATTAGAAACAAATGGATGTTTAAAATCATCATAGCAAAAGTGGCGAAGGAGGACAGTTTGTGCAAAAAGAGAATGAACATTTGGCAGTTGTAGACCTCCGAAAACACCTACTTAGGATGAAAATTCGATTTGGTATACAACACTCTTCGATAGACTCTTCAAAATACGATTGATCTTGCATTGCAACAGCACTGCGAAATTCCGGAACAATGTTATAGCGTACCTCATTATGCTGTAGCCGAGGGTATGCGCGATTGACCTTCTTACCGCATCCGGCATAAACATTTGGAGAGCCAATCACTAATGAAATAACGCACCTTGGCCAGCCACCAAACAAGAGAAAGGTATCAAGCGGGAAACAGTTTCCAATGTGACATTAAACCCAACGTTTAAAATTGTCCATTACTTTCAATACCACATAACCTGGGTGGAAAAAGTCATGACATTTCTTTAAAAACTAGATTGATCAAATTTATTTGATTTAGACCAAATGCATTTTACAGATCCAATTAATCTGATTTAAATCTCTGTACCGAGAAAATTGTGGTTTTTAATCACTAGATATATATTGTCAAGAATGACAAATGATGAGGCGGCAAATAACTGAAGAACCTAAGCGTTGAATGTCGTGAACTTGTGCCAAAAACTTTACAAAAAGGCTAGCGTCGCAGGCGTCGATGGCGGCGTAACAGCAGGGTCGAGCGCTGGGGCGGGACTGACCTATCGCTCCGTCAGCTCGCTGGTCTGCGGGTGGTACGCTGTGATACGACGGTGGCTGGTGTGACTGAGCCGAAGAATTTCTTGGGTCAACTGTGTCATGAACGATGATCCCCGGTTAGTGATCAGGACCTAGGGGGCACCGTGCCGAAGGACGCTGTACTCTACGAAAAACTTGTCGACTTCCACGGCAGTTCCCGCAAAAGGGCTTCCGTCTCGGCGTATCGCGTGAGGTAATCGGTTGCCACGATTATCCATCGGTTGCCTTGCGTCGACGGAGGAAAGGCTGCAAGCTAATCCATTCTGTTCTTTTGAAACGGTGGGGTCGAAGACGCAGTAGGAGATATCCGAAATTCGCAGCGCCATCTACTAGGCGCGAAAAGAACTAGATTCGCCATCTTGTTTAGGTCAAGAAAAGCGGCCGGACATACGGGTTGGTCCGCGCTTACGTGTGCTCCGCATCTTTTTTTTCTACCTGCAAGATGCCATTAAATTGTTCTGTACCTTTCTGCAAGGAACGTGGTGTTACCGACAGCAATGGGAACAAGGTATGTGTCACAAAGGTATTATTTATAAATACTTATCGAGCGCTAAGGACAGGATTGAGTGGTCTTTGAGCAGTTAGCACAATGAAACCATCGTCGGTTTTTCCTCGTTTACTTTGACGCATGAAATCCTATCGCTAAAACTACGAATGTTTTGACAAGGACTCTGTGGGGGTACCAAAATGGGTGGTAAACATTGCGTTCTTCGATTTGCTGTTCGAAGATAACGCGACAAGCCTTGATGTCATGTTCGCACGAACAGTCTCGCGATCTGTACACTTGGCAGCGTGATCATAAGGTTCCAATCGACCTCGAATGCAGTCTATGTGTGTTTTTGCGTGTATTTTTATACAGCCTGAAGTTAGTCTGCCTCAACTGGCATCTTGTCTCTCAGCTGTAGATGATCCATTTAGCCAGCGCAGTACAACCTCGAGCCTGGGGTCTTTAACGTGCGCCGGCAAAGACTGATTGTTCACAATAGTCCCTGCAGCGCTAAATGGACGTTCGAACGGCGTTGAAGTGGTGGGGACAAGTGTAACCTTCGGCAATCGCTTGGAGTTACGAATCTCACCCCTACAGTTTACTTTAGTATAAAATTTCCCCTAAAGTTTGCCCTTCATACAGGCGTACTTGTTCACGTCTGCATGGAGAAAGTGGTCAATTTTTACTTTATTTTGGTTCGTCAAAATGTTACCGATTAACCGGTTAAAAAAATTAATCGCGATTAAAGCAATTATCGATTAATCGGTAGTTTAATTCATCAATTACCCAGTCCTACTTGTAAGCTTCTTTGTTACCCTTCGGTGGCTGTAAGCGCTGGTAACTCATGCCCCGAAGGTATCTGCTCCAACCTACCGCAAGCCCCACTCACAGCAAAGTGGAAGCCCGTTGGGAGTATGCCCTTCCCAATACTTTTTTACCGTTTCGCGCCTCTGCAACTTGTCGGTGCACTGAAATGCGACAATGACGTCCCAAGTACAAATAAACTGCAAAGGCGTCTTCAGTGCCAGCGCAGCTGCAAGCACGACGATTTTGAAAGCGTCTTCTTTGCGCGAGTTCTCTTGCAAACAACGCATTCTGGGCAGCCGCGCTCTCAAACCCGTGCTTTGGCGCGCTCTGAACACAACATATCAGATGGGATATACAGTAAAAAAGGTGTCGGCGTGCCTGCAAAGTAAATGTGACGACTCAATCTGAATTGTAAGCAGTGATAGCGTGCAGGCGAGCTGGTAATGAATCGACATCTTGTAGACCTTGAGATTGGGAACAATAAAAAAAACGGACGAAGACAACAAAATCTCAAACGCAGCTGAAATTTATTAATTTGACCACACCAATAAATAGACTTCCAAACACATGAAGAAAGAGAAAGAAAAACAAAAAGGGAAAGAAGGAACTCAAACACATAAACAAGACGATCAACGAGTTCTACCGAGACAGCATAAGCCACTCCCCGGCTCCATATTTTTGGAAAGGGAACCGCCACCCGAACAACAACAACCCCAAGGTCCAACACACAAGGCGACCTCCAAACCACTAAAGCCTAAGCTCAATTTCCTACTTCCAAGCAACCGCTTCCGTTTTCCTCCCCCCCCTTCCCCCCAAGTTTACAAGCCCCCTCACGCAAGCAAAAACTCCTTCATCCGATCACTGATAACCAAAGACGTCTGGCTTACACAATTCCCCCGCTGCACGAAGTTTCCTTAATTAGCATTCGAAACAAATCATTTTTGTCACAAAGAACGGAAGTTTCATACCAGAGAAGGGAACAAAAATTACACGAGCTCAACTTGATTTGCCAATTCAGAACTCTGCGCCTTATTCTTTAAACTCCTTTTGTGTTCCGTAAGACGGTCATTTAAACGACGCCCTGTCAGCTAAACATAACACAATCCGCAGTCAAAAGTAATCTTATAGACCCTTTTGTTTCCCTCTTTGGGATAAAACTTCCGTTCTGTGTACCGAAAAAGATTTCTTTAGAAGGCTAATTAAGGAGACTTTCTGCATCCGCGAGCGGGGGAATTATGTAAGCCAGCCGTCTTCGGTTATCAGTGATCGGATGAAAGAGTTTTTGCTTGTGTGAGGGGGCTTGTAAGCTTGGGGTGGGGGGAGGGGAACGGTTGCTTGGAAGTCGGAAATTGAGCTCAGGCTTTATCGGTTTGAAGGTCGCCTTGTGTGTTGGACCTTGGGGTTGTCGTTCAGGTGGCGGTTCCCTTTCCAAAATGTGGAGCCTGGGAGTGGCTATGCTGTCTGGGCAGAATTCGTTGATCGTCTTGTTTATGCGTTTGAGTTCCTTCTTTCCTTTTCTTTCTTTTTTTTTCTCTCCATGTTTTTGGAAGTCTATTTGATTGGTGTGCTCAAATCAATAAATTTCAGCTGCGTTTGAGATTTTGTTGTCTTCGTCCGTTTTTTATTGTCCCCATCTCAGGGTCTACAAGATGTCAATCTGAAGTTGGGTGCACAAAATTTCGAATGAGCACGCATACGGGCGATCTGTTTCTAGATCGCACGTTGTTTCTAAAATACACTTTTTAGTAAGTGGAAACTCTTTGTTTCATGTTCACATGCAACGCTATCCACGCACCTTAAGTCTCAGACTTTCGTCGGCACCAATGAGAGCAGCGTGTACGCTTTGAGGGCGAATACCTGCGACTCTCTCTGCGGGCGGGACGACGTCGCTGTCGAGGCGCACAAGTTTGCGAACGTGTCATCAGAAAGGACAGGTAAAGCTTCTAGATTGTTTCGCCACATGTTATGGTCCCACGTCGGAAAATTCCATCGTTGCGTCATTCTTCCGGCGGCTACACGGTTCATCAACCCGCTGGTGCGGCACTCCGGCTCTCCGAGTTTGACCTAAAAAACATGGCCGACCGAATGTGTTGCCAGACGTCCGAGCAATTTCGCATATCTGCTATTGGCTGCAGGAGTCCCGACGGCTTGGCAGGCAGTTTCTTGTACCCTTGACAATCATGGCACGATCGGACGTAGAAATGGACAGTTTTCGGGAGCCTGGGATAGTAGTACTTCTCGCAAATCCTGGCGAGTCTCCTCATGCATCCAAGGTGTGTAGCTGTAGGATCGTCATGGCAGGCTATAGGAAAACGTCTTCACGAAGGCAACTGGTGATTACCCATAGCCGCACTTAGTTGCTTGTGCCGAAGTTCTCTTTGCAGAGTATACCCTGTACCAGTACAAAGGTTGGCAGGATTCTGGAGGAGATACTGGGGACTGCGCCTCCTCGGCCCTCCAAGTGCTCAATCAACCCGCGGAGTTGAAGGTCGCCCCACAGGAGTGCTTCTATGTCACTCATGATGACGGCACCGATGAAAACCTCGTCGTCGTCGTCGTCGGCAGTGCTAGCGGGAGTTGGCTCGACGGGGGCTCTCAAGAGACAGTCGGCGTCACTACGCTTGCGGCCGGTCTAATACACGACAGTCATGTCGAATTCTTGCAAACGGAGACTCCAGCGAGCGAGGCGTCCTGACGGGTCTTTAATGTTGGCGAGCCGACAAAGCGAACGGTGGTCTGTGACCGCTCGAACTGAGCTCCCGTACCGGTACGGGCGTAACTTGTTTATCGCCATGACGACGGCAAGGCATTCCTTCTCGGTCATCGAGTAATTGCTCTCGGCCCTTGAAAGTGTCCGACAGGTGTAGGTGATTACTCGTTCTTTGCCTTCCTGCAGTCGAACCAGCTCCGCTCCGAGCCCCGTATTACTTGCGTCCGTGTGAATTTTGGCTCCCGCAAATTGGTCGATATGTCCGAGGATGGGGAGCGTCTGGAGTCTTCGCTTTAGCTTGCCGAAGGATCGTTGCTCCTCTTTGTCCACTCGAACTTTACGGCGTCTTCCGTGAGATGTGTCAGCAGCCCGGACAGCTTTGCGAAATCTCGAACAAACCGCCTATAGTATGCACAAAGTCCGAGACATTTTCGTGTGGCCTTGTCGGACGGCGGCAAGAATTCTGCCACGGCGCACGTCTTCTCTGGGTCAGGACAAACACCTTCGCTGCTCACAACGTGACACAGGAACTTGGAGTTGGCCGTAGATAAAGCGACATATTGATGGCTTGAGCGTCAGTCCCGCTGTTTGCATGGCGT
>JAZHYW010036354.1:0-13253 GCA_037355805.1 Ixodes ricinus
AGGCTCTTGACTTTATATATAGCTATATATATAGCCAAGATATATATATATATATATATAGAGAGAGAGAGAGAGAGAGAGAAACGTAGCGCAGGGTGACGAAAAGTATATACGGAAGAAAACGCACTTGAGACGGTTGTTGGAGTTTTTAAAACATATTATTCGTAAAGTTGGTCGCCGTTTCGGCCTGAGTCTCGAAAAAGGTCTGTCTCAGGCCGAAACGTCGACCAACTTTACGAATAATATGTTTTAAAAACTGCAGCAAACGTCTCAAGTGCGTTTTCTTCCGTCTATATATATATATATATATATATATATATATATATATATATATATATATATATATATATATATATATATATATATATATATATATACAGGGTGTTTCAGAAAGGTGGACAAATTCGATATTCCGAAAACTACGCGCCAAAACGAAAAAGGCTTGTGTCTTTTTGGTCCTGGGCCAGGGGCCAAATAAGGAAAATTATTAAAGTCCGAGGTAATTAATTTGTTAAATATTTTTGCGTAATTAACTTTTTTAAATTGTGTTTAAGGGCATAGTTTCAATTAGGAAATCGCTCAGCATCATCAAACAACACTAAATCAACAAATTGCAGAACCATAGAAGGTACGCGAAGCATTTTACGGCTTTCTGAAAAACCGGGAAAATTCGACGGGTTTTTAAGTTTCAGTTTGCTATCGGAGCGCATCTCGGCCCCGGCAGCACCGCGCCCCGTGGAGAAATAGTACAACCAGCCTCTGCTGCGTCGCGCGATGATAGCGCAGCAGAGGGTGGATGCACTATCTCTCCACGGGGCGCGGTGCTGCCGGGGCCTAGATGCGCTCCGATAGCAAACCGAAACTTAAAAACTCGTCGAATTTGTACGGTTTTCAGAAAGCCGTAAAATATTTCCCGTGCCTTCTATCGTTCTGCAATTTGTTGATTTAGTGTTTCTTGATAATGCCGAGCAATTTTCTAATCGAAACTACGCCCTTAAACACACTACTAAAAAGTTAATTACGCAAAAATAATTAACGACCTAATTACCTCGGACTTTGTTCATTTTCCTAAATAGGCCCCTGGCCCAGAACCAAAAAGACACAAGCCTTTTTTTGTTGCGACGCGTAGTTTTCTCAATATCGAATTTGTCCACCTTTCGTGAAACTGCCTGTATGTATCTCTCTCTCTCTCTCTCTCATATATATATATATATATATATATTCATTGAAAGGTGATGCAAATATATGCCTTCCGCACCATGCTGTCCTGCTGCACACAACGTTACTCCCTCTTGACCTTAGGCATCTGTATTTATTTAAATTTTTTTTAATGTTTTATCTTTTCAGTTTGTATTATTAATTCAATATCCGGTACGAAGGCTTCTTTACAACCATCCGGTGGAGATTCCCCCCCCTCCCTCCCCCGCGCCCTCCTGCCCCGCGATCTGCCTCCTTGCTCCCCTCTCCCCTCTCTTCTCCGGCATGCGGCACCCGAGGGGAGGCGGGGTGACCGCCGCGGAGAGCGGACCCCCATATCGGCTTAGCCTTACGGGCAATTAGTATCGAAGATGTCGTTCCAGAGCCTGTGCCGTCCGTTTATGACCTACTGTACCCACCGCAGTTTCGGAGATCTCATATACGCCTCTTTAGCTTTGAAACCCGCCACCCTACCATTAAAACGCGGTCAAGTCAAACTTTTTTTTTTTTTGCTGGGCGTTTGTTTTTGTTTTAATATGTTTGCTTTCTTTCATATATCTTTTTACTTTTATTTTTCTTGACGTCACGTCTTTTTCGCCGCATTGGCCGCTTACTGCTCTGCGCAGTCTGATCTCCTCACATGTAATGCCATCTCCTGACGAAGCCGAGCCTCTCGGGCGAGACTGTCGTAATACATACAATAAACTCCTAGCATAGCAACTCCGCAAATACGGATCTCTGACATTATATTTTCCCGTTCCATTGCTCTCAAACTACTCTGCCTTACACACACACACAAATATATAAAATAATTAATATTTACCTCGCGTCTGTTTCCCATGACTTCCACTACCTGCTCAAAGTGTCACGAGCCTGTAACGCCTGATGTAAGATACTTAACCTGCGCGAGCTGCACAAAAAGACTATCACTTTGAGAAGACATGTGCCATGTTTCTACGAACACATATAATTCAATAAGTGCGGCGAAGCGAGGTCAGTGGTTCTGTCACCTGTGCCGCGCTCCTGTCAAGGTGTCGGCTGGAGAAAGCTTGGAAGCGAACTCACAGATAGAAACCCCGTCATTCCTAGCTCAGCTAGCTTAAGTAAACAAAAAAATGAACTTACTTCTTTCCCTCAAGTGTAGCGTGGACACGCTTGTCCACCTTCCTACAAAATTCAATGAGCTGCTATTGCTCAAATCAGTTGTACATGCCATGGAAAAATCCTTCAATGAAGTTGTATAGTAAATGGATTTCTCCACAAAGCAATATGAGTCCCTACTAAAGCAAGTGACTGCGAATGATGTTATTAAGCAGCTGAAATCCGAGGTGGGGTCCTTGAAGTCCTCATAGTCGTCCCAATCTGATGAGATACGGCGACTACGCACTGAACTAAACAATGCTGAGAGTATAGCCGTCAATCAAACCTCCAGATCCATAGCCTTCCATGCAAATCTAACGAGGACCTTCCATCAATGCCAGTTGATATGGCGGAACGAGTTGGTATTTCCGAATTCCGTTCCTCGGAAGTTCATGCCATCCACCGCTTGCCCTCTTTGCGTGGTGTCATCCCCGTCATTCTTGTGAGATTTCACGTTACAATCACTAAAGACCGCTGGTTGAGCCGCCGTACCTCGCTGGGTCCTCTTGCACGCGAACAGACGCCACCAAGAATTTTATTTAATGAGAATCTCACACAAGCGAACTTCTGGAAGGCCCGATCAAAATGCAAAAGAAGCAATATCGCTATGTTTTAGTAAACAATGCCAACAACTACGCTAAAAGACGGAAGGTGCCCCTCTCGTGCTCACTAATTGCGCCAATGTCTTGAAGCTCATTGTGTAGCGCCTATTGCCTTCACATTTTCGAACTGCGAAGATTTCAGTTCAATTTCATGTCTTTTTGACTCTACATTTAGTGGGTTTACGCTCGTTCACACAAATATTGCAATGCTAGAAAGTAAAGGAAAGACGAAACAATATCAGACGGAGAGCGATAGCCGGAAACTAACAGTACCGAGTATAATCAGTTGGAGATTTTTAAGGAGGTACATTCTGCGGTGGTAACAGACAAAATTTCTGTAATCCATGATATTTTCACGAATACTGCGATACCAAAAGCTGAACTGAGGTTATGTCTACTTGACCTCAGCGCCACAGAAAAGCTTCAATGACATTCTTATCCCGACAACACGACAGTATTCTTGCACGTGTCACCTCCAATGAAAGTGAAGTCAAGTTAGTGAGGTCGGAAGTCAGCTCGCTGCAGTCGACAGTATCTGAACAAGCACTGGTGACACAGCGATTGCAGTTCGACATAAATGATAAAGAACAGGATAGTCGCCAATCTAATCTGAAAATTTCTGGAATTCTCAATGCTGCAAATGAGGATTCGGGTGTCATTTTGAAGTACCTCTCAGTCAAACTAGACTTACATAATTGCCCCGCTAGTTAGATTCTTGGTGTCCACCGCCCCCGTGCCAAGCCTGGCTCAATCCCACCCATCCTAGTTCAGTTGGCCTCCACTGATATCAGACGAAAATGGATGAGTGCCCGGAAAAAACTCCGCTCCCTGTCTAATGCAGAATACCCGCAATGTGCAATTACTAAATTTCAACATTGCTTATGGCGTATTATAGACCTCAATAAAGCAGTGCTAAAAATATCTAGATGAACTTGATGCAAACCTCGCTAACGTCAGCCCGAGTGAGATAATCTGCCTTGTGGGCGATTTTAACATTGACGCACGAAAATCCACGAGATCAAACGTTTGTTACTACCTTACGCTTCTTTCTAACCACGGCATTTCTCCTATTATTTACGTACCAACAAGGAAAAGTCCATAAGCCGAAAACTTCTTTTTTTCTGCATCGATCCTATTAACATCAGGAGTTCCGGGCGTCTGTGAAATCCGCAGTCATATATCACAAAAGCTAGCCGATCATTACTTTGTGGCAGGCCAAATAGACTGTGCTATTGTATCGGGAGAAAACAAGAAACCTTCCAACCAGATCGCTATTATGAATAATCACGTTTTTGACAAGTTTTTGGCGTCATATGGTTGGGATCAGTTAGTAACCACCACGAACTGTCAGGCTGCATACACAAAGTTAGTTGTTGCATTAGCGCATTTTACAGAGAAGAGCACGAAAGTCATCAGGTCAAGAAAATGAAGACCGCTGCCTCTCTGGTTGACAGCAGATATTATATCGGAAACTAAACTTAAAGATATCTTATGGACGCGTTATCGCCGATCACGAAATGCTGAAGATATAAAGTTACAATACGCAAGCCCGAGAAATCGAGTAACTGCTGTGATCCGCTATGCAAAACAACAACACTACCAACATAAGTTCCTCGACGCACGTTCTAATATTGCAAAAATCTGGTTTCTTCTGAATGAAGTAAAAGGCGGCAATACGCGGAACTCTATCGACGAAGTCATTGAAAAAAACTTTAATTCTAACATGCCTTCTGTAACGGATAATATCAATCGTTTTTTTTTCTTCAGTCTCCGGCATATTTGACGATGTAAATGTTTGGCAGTAAATCTGGAAAGACCTTGCCTAAATTCTGCCTTTCTCCCAAACATGACTGAACAAGATCTTCATATGTCGTTTATTTAGCTTTCGGCCTCACAAGTCTCCTTGTATAGATAATATTAAACTCAGCGACTTTCTTTGCAATTTTAATGTCTTAAAACCTGTTCTTCTTCACATACTAAACAGAATTATTGACACTGGGGTTTTCCTCTAAAATTTTAAAAGCGCTATTGTGAGACCTTTTTATAAAAATGGTGCACGTGACATCGTAAAAAAACTATCGTCCCATATTTATTCTTCCTTGTTTAGCATTGGTTCTGCAAAAACATATTTTAAGACAAAGAGCGCCTTTCTTGACCAATACAATGTTCTATCACCTAACCAATGCGGATTCATCACCTGCCGCAGCACTATCTCGGTACTTGAGGATATGTCTAACACTTCACACACCTTATTCGACAAAATTAAGTTTACGTGCGACTCATTCTCGATGTGTCGAAAGAGTTTGATTCTATCAATCACCAGATACTGTCGAAGAAGCCTTGCAATTACGGATTTCGGGGTACATTTTGTTCGTTGCTTCAAAACTTTCTGACTGACAGATCGCAACAGGTATTGGTTTGCCACAAAACTAGCGCCAAAGTATGCCTACAGATGGGAGTACCGCAAGGCTAGGTGCTGTCCTCATTGCTGTTTAATCTTTACGTGAACGATCTGCCAGATCAACATTAGGATGTTCAGTTTATTAATATGTAGATGACTAATTGTTTTGTCTTCTCATATCAGCCTGCGTAGTGCAATAAACATGCTACAAAAAATTCTACAAGAGTAATGAAGTGGTTTGAAGCAAATCGAATATCTGTGAATGTGCAAAAAAGAAACTTTTCTGTTTCCGTAATCCGCTCCAGCGGACGTGCATAGACATACCTTTTATATTACATTCATCGTCTAGTGTATCTTGCAGCTGTACACCTATACCATATGTAAATACAGTAAAATACTTGGGAAATTTCTTCGATAGCGGTCTATCATGGTTTACGCACTTGGATTATTTGGCTGAAAGACTGCGAAGTGTATCATGTTTATTATATCTCATCAAAAGCTTCCTTCCAATCTCCGTAAGGACAATGGTCGTTAACGCTCTCGCGTGTGGAGCTCTGTGATACGGGACTACAGTCTTCGCCAACTGTCCAGCTTTTGGAAAACAAAAATTGATGTCATTCTTAGGAGCATCGCCTAAAACGTTGCCAATGATCCCGACCTAATACAGGATGGTGATGTGTTCGCATCAGTGGGCTTACCGCTTGTTCTGCCTCTTTTTCAACGATGTGTTATCCTAAAACATTATTGTAATAGTCCGTTTAAAACCCCTCACTTTATACAGCACTTTAAAGGAAATAATGAACGCTTTATAATTCCTCGAATATACACGAACTATGTGAATAATGTACGTTCATCTTACGTGCCTGACATCTTCAACAAATTACCAGACGTTCTTAATCAACTCGATTCACAACGATCGTTCAAAAACACCTCAAGAAAATCTGCACATATGCGTTTGGTTTCGCGAATAACATTTCAAACTATTTTTGGACCCTACTGCATTTGGTGCTGAATCCAAATATGCCTTTGTTTGTGTCTGTATCTGTGTTTATGCTGTAAGTACTTGCTTATTTGGATATCCGTGCACGTATCTGTAAATCTAAATATTGGTATCTATATGCCTCGGTGCCTCTTTGTGGGATAAATGCCTCTATACACATATCTATTTTTTCGTACATCTCGAGTTTTTTTGTTTTTTACTGTTTGAAAGCGTACACTGCCTCAGCTATGTGTTTAAATATTACTTTGTCTTCAAGGATGGTAGAGTATCCCTTTAGCAATAATCGGTTTTTCTTTCTTCTTTATGCCATTTGTGAAGTCTTTTGAAATTCTATGCTGACTGCTATTAGCAATGAGAAGAACGCTCGTCTACCACTCGCATTGGCCAACATCATTACTTGCATCGTGTCACACAAGCCAGCACTGGCTTCTACAGACCCGAGTCTTGTGGCTAATTCGGGTTGCCATTTACCGGCAAAATATTTTGCCATGTTTTCGGCAAGAGCTTTCGCGTGGTCAAAGGCTGGCGGGTGTGAGGTGTTTGGGTGGCGCTTCTAAGGCGTGTGTCGGAAATTTACCGGCATAATTTTTGCCCGAGCTCCAAGAGATCGGGCAGCTTCTCTGCCAGACTGAATCCGTTATCGTAACATCCGAATCGGGAAAGGAAACCAAACGAAACAATGCACGCTGAATGTGGCAGATAGCGGGTTTGAGTGGCAAACACACGAAGCCATCGAGACAGACACCCATTTGCGCACCGAGAAAAAATAGCGAAAAAATATGAGAAGAAAGATAATTTATGCTTCAATGAAGGCCAACATTTTTGGAAGACTGTCCAGACTGCGCTAGGTCAGTTTGCTCGGAGACACGGGTTGCATCGCACATCAGTTTGTTTTACAACTTTGTAATAACACGTCATCACACCGCCGAGAAAAAATTTATGCATAGTGATTCAGTTGGATACTTGGATACGCATTGCAATTTCAAAGGGGGTAGGTGCAATGAAAAAACTGAGGATTCCAAAAAAGGTAATAACATTAAGCAGAATATGGAAAGCGACGCTGGCAAGCCTCCTTGGGATCCTTTTAAAATGGCAACAGTTAATTGGAAATCCAAAAAGATTTATTAAAATTTGACGCACGTGCGGGCAGCACCACACTGATTTATTCATCTGCCCTTTCAATAATTTTATAATGTAATATTCTGTCAGCTCGACAGACTGTGGTAATGTTAATATTTTGAAAATTTTGTGAAGCCGCTTGTGTTTACACACATCTCAAAAGGTCGTAATTTATTGTTGTTGGCGCATGCAGCGTACTCATTGTACTATAAACTAATTGTGCAAGAAGTTAACAAGGCTCACTCGCGACCCAGGCACATAAAAACGACAGTTTACGGCGCTTTGTATTCGGGTGGAGAGGGTCACGTGGCGCGTTCTTGGTAGCCGGTGCTGCCGGCAAGAGCTCGCCGGCGATCGAGCACCCGAAGTCGCCCTTATGTTATAAAGAAGTCAAAATGTTGGAATAAATTAGTAATAATATTATTATTATTATTATTATTATTATTATTAATATCAAATAAATTATTATATAAAAAGAGTGCTTCCGTGAGTCCACACATTAGCACGAACTTCTGGATGACTCTATAAGCACAGGTCACTTTTCCCTCATGAGTGCTTATAATTCTCTACTTGAATTGCCTCCTACCTACCTTGGACATCACAAGTTTAGCCAATTTTGAGAACCTTAGACTTCAATTTGAGCCACGCCTAAGACTTCGTCAACAGTGCACTGCTTACTTGATGATTTTTCTCCTGCTACGCGTCGTGGCATTCCACGGGCCGACGTTATGTGTGTGTCTGTATTTTTTTCTTTCTTTTTTTAATCAATTGTTTTGTTTATTTTTGTTCTGTTTAATTATCAGTCCACCGCTTGGACTAAAGCAGCCTTAAAAACCATATCTACTTGAACTCTTATGACAGCTCACTTTTTTATATGATACCTACTGCTATTGATCTACTGCGACTTGGTTTAATCATACAAGCCCTTGCTGGCTTTGATGAACCTGTGTTGTGCGTTGGAAATTCCCAATTGCTCATCAATAAATTATTATTAATATTATTATTATTTCTCATTAGAGCTTATGGGTGTGCTAGGACCAAGGCCGGATGGCCGTTCCTGGGCACCAAATACAACTGATTCTTGATTGATTGATTGATTGATTGATTGATTGTTAAAGATATATGGCGTACTGAAAAACTTGATATAGAACTCCTTCACTACGAATCATTACCAATACGGATATGAAACTCTAAATGGTCCTTGGTTTTGCTAGCTTGCTACAGAGCTCCGTCAAATAATCCTTTTGAAGTTTTTTCATGAACTGAAAGATACTGTTTGCAACTTTCAGTACCATTGCGATATCTGTCTGATAGGTGAGTTCAATATTGATACGCTAAAGCCATCCGAATCTACAGTCTGTGACTACCTCAATCTACTCTAATTAATCTAAAGAATTATATTAAGGCATGGATTGTGATTTCCACACTTGTGCTTCCTTTACGGAAGTTAACAGTTTTTTTTACAGATTCTAGAAGTAAAGGGTTTCGTATTACCCATGTCAACATTCGTAGTATTCGCAAACACTGGGATCATTTTCTTGCTTTAATATCCCCTTTCTGTACTTTTTGATGCTTTTGTACTGACTGAGATTAATCTTGGTTCGGATTGTTTGTCTAAATACACAATACCAGGCTATCAACTGTTTTCTTACACCCGTCCAATGGGAAGAGGAGGGGGTGTGGCTGTGTTTGTCAAGGATATCTGGTCTGTGACAGAGCTTCTTTTCCTTTCAACCAAGCGGAATTGGTTGTGCTGCGCGTAAGCACTCCTTCGTCATCGCTTGTTCTCTTTTCAATTTATCGTCCCCCATGTTGCAACGGGCGGCTGTTTTTGGTTGAGCTTGACTCAGCTTTGTCTTCCCTTTCATCTGATGATCTAATATGTATAAATGGCGATATAAACATTAATATACTTCGGCCTACAATGACTATAGTTTCAGACTATCTGGACGTTTTGTCTAAATGGGGAATCAAAACTACAATCAACAAAGCCACGCGCGAAGAATTCTTATCTGGACAACTGGTGATATCTAGTATCGACCATATAAATCTTCGAGCACAGAACTTCATAGCACAATCGGCAATCATAGAAACTAAACTTGCCGATCATTATTTTGTTTGTTGCTCTTTATCACAATTGCATACGTCGACTACTATCATCTCGGAGAAAGAATTTTCAATTGTTGAGCCTAGGCTCTTTGATAAACTTATAACGGAGCATGACTGGGATTCTTTTTACTATCTGTGTCTCCAGTTGATATTTACGAGCAGTTTGTAGCTCAGATGAATGTTTTTAAACGGGCGGCTACACGTATGGTAAAAATTAAGCAACGTAGACGAGACCAGAAATGGATGTCGTCTGAGATTCGTGTAGCAATAAAAGAAAAAGACTTGCTCTGGGCCCAGTCAAAGCGATCCCCCGGTTGTATCTCGCTGCGGTTGAATTTTAAGATATCTAGGAACAAGGTGAATGCTGTGATTCGTCTAGCTAAAAGAAAATAATTTAGAAATAAATTTAAAGACGCTCGTTTCGACATAAAATAGTTTGGTCGCTCGTCAATAGTCTTAGGGGTGCAATTACGAATGTTACTAATAAAGATAGTTCTGTTCTCTCAAACTTTACTACTGATGGGCAGACTGCAGCCGAAAATTTCAATAAATTTTTTCTGGAGTATCAGGTGTCGAGAGGCAGCATCCAGACTTTTGTACATTACAGGACAGTGTATTGGGCTCAGCTTACCTCCCTTTCCTTACTGAAAACGATCTTAAATCACTACTTTTTAATCTGAAACCCAACAAATCCCCTGGGATCGATGGCATCTCAGTTGACGATTTGCGCAGAAATTACTAAGTTATTAAAACGGTTTTGCTCTCTCTCTTAAATAGAGTGATCTCTAATGGCATCTTTCCATTAAAAATAAAAACTGCGCTGGTCATTCCGTTTTTTAAGGGTGGAGCGCGAAATGATGTAGAAAATTACCGTCCAATTTCGATCTTACCTTGTCTTGCTAAGATATTGGAGAAACATCTATGGCGAGTCATGACCAGCTTTTTAGATAAACACAGTATTCTTTCACCTTATCAGTACGGATGTTTACAAGGCCGAGGTACCCAAATGCTCCTGGAAGATTTTCTGATGAGGTTAATTTATCTTTTGAACGCAATCAGGTGGCCTGTGCGCTTTTTTTGGATGTTAGCAAGGCATTTGATGGGGCTTGCCACCGTATTTTACTGACAAAGCTTTCGATGTTAGGTTTCCGTGGTTCATTCTACGTCTGCTGGAGAACTTTCTGCGAGATAGGCGTCAGTGTGTCTCTGTTGGACAGTTTCAAAGCGACTTTTCTCTTATCAAGGCTGGTGTCCCACAGGGTTTGATTTTAAGTCCGCTTTATTTAATATTTATGTTAATGATCTATATAAAGTTGTACGCATTTCTTTATTTCAGTATGCCGATGATACTTTCTTGTTAGCCACAGCATCCAACTATTCAGAAGCTATCTCTGCTTTACAATCTGCGGCCATTAAAGCTATGGACTGATATGCAGCGAATTTAATTTTAATTAATGCTTCTAAAACTCATCTTATTTGTTTTCATAGCCCTTTAAAAATAGTTTCTCTAACTTATTCTTTATTGTTGCATACGACAGATTGTTTTCCTTGTGATTGTGTACTTGTAGAATATACATCTTCTGTGAAATACCTTGGTGTGTTTTTTGACAGTGAACTTGCGTGGAATTTTCATATTTTGCACGTTTGTAAAAACTTCGTGCAGTATATTGTATGTTATATATTATCCGAGATTTTATGCCTCTTTCGGTACGAAAAGTTGTTGTTCATGCTCTTGTATATAGTGTGCTTCGATATGGTATCACTGTTTACGGTCATTGTGCTCTTCGCTGGCAAGATTGAATTAACTGCCTTTTACGTTCTTTGATAAAAAATATTTCATATGACCTGTGTCTAGAGAAGGATGTCGATGTATTGAAATTATTGGGTTTTCCTAACTTTAGCTCGCTTTTGATAGAAACTGTTGTTTACAGGCACTATTGGGCTAGCCAGTTTTAAACCGCGTACATTCCGTCGCGTTATCTTAGACCCAAATACCCTTATTGTATACCTCGATACTCAACAAAATTTGGAAAACGAATTCGTAAGTATTACGTGCCAGAAATCTTCAACAAACTTCCTTCTAAAATGCATAATATCAAAATAAAATACAAGCTTAAAAAATCTTGAGAAGTATTAGTTTCTAATTTTGTTTAATGAATGGTATATTTCCTTTGTGTTTCATTTTTTTCTTGGTTATATATGCTATGTGCGGTTTCGTCCTTGTGACTGCAAGGCAAGCCCAATGTGGCTTTGGCAGGCCTGATTCTGTATCATTCTTTCTTTTCAAATAATAAAAATATTATTATTATTAATATATTATTATGTTACCGGTTCTTAAATCCACCTGTCTGCGTCAAGCATCTACAGCTCTTCTTGCTTTCCAAAAAGTTGGATTCGATTTTGTTAGATGTGTCTGTAGTTCACTGTCTACTCATGCCCTCAAGGAAGCGCACTTTCACATGTGTCATCCAAAAGTACACGTCTGTAAAACCTAGCACTGAAAGGCGAAGACGAGAAATGTGCAAGGTTGCCCTACGCTGTAAAACAGACCCGTAAGTGTTCACAGGAAAGACAATATATTACTGAAGAATAAGCAGCGAAGTCTAAAGCCGCAAATCTGCAGATATCCCAGAAATTACTTCACCTATGAATTCCACTACCACACAAATATAAATCAATTAATGTGCAAACGTGAAATGATCCATCTTTTTGTGAAGGTACGAGCTTTTCTTAAACCAGGAATTGATGGAAAGACGTGGTGTAAACAATGGGCAAAAGGCATACCTATCGAAACAATTACTCTGCAGTGCGACTGCAGTTTTTCTTTGGGGACATGATATTAACTTATTTTTTTTATTTGAGCGAGGGTCCTTTCTTCATTTTAATAACTTTAAGCCAACAAAACATAAAAGCTTCGGTACCTGATATAAGGTTCGTTGTAATTTAGTAAGTGCAATATACTTTATGGAAGTCAAGCGATGATACCGCGTTTAAACTTACTCCACAGTAAAGCAACGCAGAGGCACAGCTGCGTTTTCTTCGTTCGGCTGAAGTTTCACCACGCAAGCGCAGCGACATCATCATCCTAGCGACGCGCCCTCATACTAGCACAGTCGGCGGCAAGTTAATAATGGTGTAGAAGGTCTTCCCACATGCGTAATGAGCCCTTTGAAGTGTTTTCCACTCTCGAGAAACAGTGGCCTGGGAATGCCGCTTGTCTCTCTCAAAAACACGTCTCCTACCGTCGAAATCACAAATCCCACTCCAATTGCTAGGCGCCCCTTCACTCCCGCAAGGAAGGCGCTGACCAATCGCAAAGACAGATAGGCAGCCTAGGCCGCCTATCCGCCGTCGCGATTGGCCGGCTCCGGCCTTAGCGCCTTCCTTGAGGAAGTGGAGGGGCGCCTCAAATGAACTGAGGTTTGTGAATTCGGCGGTTAGTTTACTACATTATTTATTCAGGTCAATTCAAGTAGTTCGAATTCATTGTCAACTAAAAGGGTTCATCATTAAAGGAAATAAGTCTCGTCTACATTCTAGCTTCCGCCAGATTTCCCATCTAAAGTCCTTTGCCGTGTCTTTGAGCTGAAATCAAAGAAAACGTGAAAACCATTCTTTCTTCTAAAAAGAAAACAACAACAACTGAAAAAGCTATTGTACTTTTTATGAATAAGAAATATTTTGT